>KZ067345.1:4083-15851 GCA_002091845.1 Anopheles cracens | reverse complement strand
CCCCAAAAGTTTCAATAGTTTCAAAGATTATGATCGAACAAAACATGATAGGTAGTTATGAAGGAGGCATACCCGTACATTCCCTTGTTTGAGTTTGACATCCCTGCTTGTAAGTCGTAGCACGCGTTCGCCAATCATTGCCATCTACAGTCAAACTTTACTCAAAAAAACCAACCATTACCAACCTGTCGTTGGTAATGTCCTAACGGTTACCTTCACCATGGTTGGACATCCAACTGGCTGCATTTGTTGCTCATTTTAGGTCGAAACAATAGGACCAAGAGGTAGCTCTTCTGGACGCATTGCAACTGTTACTACAACGATTAACCGCATTCGAACCTCGCAGGGCAAGTTTGGTAGCTAATTTTTCACCATAAAACTGTATTCCATGGTGTGTCCCATGAATCGAAGGAACGCCAAAGGTAGCATCACATACCAGCTCGCTTCGGTAGCGCATCTGTCGCGCCTTCCGGGCCGATCCTACTTCCTCTCTTCCTTTTTTCCTTTGCCCTTTCGTGTGCGTGTAGCCTACCTTTGCCACGGCCATTTAGTGCGCTGTCCTCGTCGAGCAACCTCCAACCGTGAGCAAATAATCAATTAGTCGAACGCGTCTAGCTTTTTCTCGTCCCAGATGCAGAACCACCGCATCACAACAACGCAGACCCAAGGAGCCTTATGAGGAAGGGAAGGAGAGTAGTGAGAGGGTGGCCCACAGAAGTCCCGATGACAACGGGGCAGGTCATAAATTATATTTCCTTCGCTTTGTTGCAACAACACCACCACCACCACCACCATCATCGTTCCCGAAAGGAAAACGATTATGGGAAGGTATAAAAACCTGAATCGCGTTGGCAAACGAAAACATGCAAGCCGATGAGGCACGGGATATCTAGCCGAAAGGATATCGACAAATCAACAAAAATGGGCATAAAAAGTGGTAAGATACGTGAAAACGGCAAAATGAAATCGAAGAAATGGTATATATCGGTCGGTTCCTGTGTGTGTGCGTGTGTAAAAGTGAGAAGGAGCGATAACCATCGGCGTTGGGAGTTTGTAACAGTGACGGAAGGAGGAATGCCAGAAGGCAAACACATCCTGACAGATGGAACTATCGCAACGAAAGCGAGCGAAAGAGTAGCACGAAGCAGAGAAGAAAAAAAGATAAATGAAAAGCATAACCGATAAAAAAACCCTAACCACACGCACACACCAAGCACGGAGCGACGCACAGAGACAGACCATAAAACGACCGATAAAACCGAAATCCTGCCAGCCCTTACGGGCGAGGGTGTCCTTGCACGGTATCCTGCTGCAAAGGATTTTCCACACCACCGTGATGAGACCGTCGAAGGTGAGAGATAGCGTGAGGTTTTTGTTTACTTTCGAACTGTCAACTACCACCACTACCGAGATCACCGTCGTCGTCCTGCTATCTGACCGCAACAGGAGGAGGACGCGCGCGCGGACCTACCTACCTACCTACCACGCGCCTTCGGAACCGAGGGAACATAAAATAAATTTATTGCACCACACCTTTCGTTTGGGAGGAACTATTTCTGGTCGATTTTTAATTTCCAGTGGCAGTAGGCGACTGATTTCTTACCTTCCGTGTGGCGTGCGGTAGTGTGAGCGGTTATCCTTATTTCCGCGTGGGAGGCACACGCCCGCGCGGACGAGATTAATCGCCTTTTCGAACGGCGATCGAGATCGAGATCGTCCTTCTCGCGTGCGCGTGCGAACGGCGCTCGCGCACCCGCCTGGCCTGTGTGTGCGTGATTTGTGCGTGTTCGAAATCAATTTTGTTGCTGGTTTTTGTTTTCAACGACTCAATTCCTGGTTCAGATGGTTGAAACACTGGCCTAGAAGAAATGCTGAAATGAGAGAGAGAAGCAAAAAACGAAAATTAAGATGGTGTTTAAGACAATAGCTTAATCCAAACGTATCGCAAGGACTTACGATCGTAAAAAATGACATTTTGAGGGCATTTTGACATTTTGAGAGCGAAAAACATATCAACCGGATATGGATAATATAGCCACTTATATTGTAATTTATTGTGAGGGTTATTGATGTGATCGTAACAATGTGTAATCAATCAATATACGAAAAATTCAACATTCTACGATCGAAAAACTTTACGATCGGAAAACTTTTCGAGCAGTTCGGAATGAGTTGGGCAGTTTAATGTTTATTACTTTTCAAAACAAGTTCATTCGTCTCACTGACAGCACATTTCGATCGGTACAACTCAAAAATCTGTTAAAAATCGTAAATCGTAAAAAATATATATGGTAGAAACAAATAAAATTACAACGATCGGAAAAAAAGATTCCGATTGGTTCGAAGCTTTCCCAGGAGTGCGCGGTGTGTCAAGAGCACCCAACACAAAAACCTAAAATGGCGTTTCCTCTCTTTAAGGTAATTATTTTTACGATTTCAACAGGGGCGCACAAAATAGGTCCTCCGTCCATCGTTCACAGTCGTCATCGTATTGCAACCAAGTGTGAAATAACACTTATAGCTCCCTCTACCCAACTGAGAGAGAGAGAGAGAGAAAAAAAAAACGGATGTTGTTCATTAACTGATCAAATTATGATAATTAACACTCGTTCTCTCGCACTGGCCCCGGTACCGATGTTAATTAAAGATTATACTCCCCGCGTCTGTTGTGAAGTGATTTGGTGCGTTTTCGGTGGAACCGAAACGGAACTTTTGGACGACAAACATGCTGGCACGCAAACAATGCCCTCTCTCCCTCTCTCTCTCTCTCTCCTTTCGAATGCTCTCCGTTTGCTGAATGTATGGTCCCATTCCGGTGGCGGGAAACTATGCACTCGAAGGGTGTGGCACGCTCCTGCATTCGACCGATCGCCAGCATATTAACCGATTGTACGTATGTGATGGGCCCATCATCGTCATTTACGTTTCCACAAAACCAGCGCAAGAGAGAGAGAGAGCGAGATTTCCCGCGCCGGATATGGTAATTGTTCGCGCGTTTGGACGCGGCGTTTACGACGAGGCGAAGTTGGTCACACGGCGACACACATTACGTGTTGGTGATTTGAGTTAACAACTGGCCTAAAACAGTGAGTGTGTCCCTCCACCCTGCGAAGAGCTGCGACTACGGTAATAAAACGGGAATCACCCCTTTCTTCGGAGTTTTCAAGAACTCATCAGAAAGCCCGATATTGCCTCCGCAGCACATTGTTCCCGCTGCACGGAAACACTCCGCTGGCAACAGCTGAACATAACGATCCTGGTGAACGATGGAGTGTTTCACACCTTCGATTGCCCCCTTCTCGCGTTGGTTGCGTAATTTTTGCAAATTGGTTGCTAATTTATGAGCAGCCCCTCCTCCCAGGAGGGTGATGTTATTATGGAGAGTGCCGTATTTATAACCCTTATCCTAAGTCGAATCCGAACCGAACCGTAAAGGGGTCTACAGTAGGAGGATGAGAAAAAAAAACTGTGTCAACTCATTTTTCACCCAAAAACTGATACATTTTATGCAATATTTTTGACCAAATGTTGAGATTCGAAGATCTTTGGAAGAGCTTTGCGTAAATTATGGATGATCGAAGGTGTTTCCGATCGAAAAGCGTACAGCATTCCGATCTTAGAATCTTAAAGCTTAATAAGCTCTCGCATTGGCAAGAGCTTTGGAGTTTGCCGATCGGGGTTTTATTTACATTTAAATCAAAATCGTTTTTAGTTTATCAATCGTTTTGGAATCGATATAATAAGGCCTTATTAGACATATGTTCCTAATCATGATTCCGATCGTGTATTGAAATTAATCTAAGAGGATAATTTCAATAATGCACATTTCGTCTTTACGATCGTAACTGTCTTCAAGAATAGTTCGCATTATATTCTACTTCATGTTTGTTCATCCCGGTCTAGTTCTACCGACAATAAAGGTTCGTCTAAAATCCGGATGATAAGAGTGAACATGAACATGCCAAACAATTTGACGATCGCAAAATCTGAAAACTCGATATATCAAAAAAGTGTAGCTGTTATCTCTTTTACAGAATGGCCATCAATACAATGGCCTAATTGAGCTACATACGTAAACGCTTTTAGTAAGCTGAACGCAGAAAGCAGCTGCCAAAAAGGATTTTTTGAATTTTTTCGGAAATCGGAAAAGCTTGGATGTAATACAACAAAATGTTATATTTTGTCTTAATTGGTTATCCAAATGATAGACATTAGGTGAGTTCACACGAGTCGAACTCTGCTCGAATTTGTACGATCTGCGAACCTAATAGGTGGGTTCACACGAGTCGAACTCTGCTCGAATTTGTACGATCTGCGAACCTAATAGGTGGGTTCACACGAGTCGAACTCTGCTCGAATATGTACGATCTGCGAACTTTTTTTTGTCAATGTATTAGTGAATCGAGCTATGTTCGCCGAGTCTGTTTCAAGTAGAAAATGTTATCCAGTAATAGTGTGCGTGAAGTTCGTCATCAAAAGTTCGACTCGTGTGAATCCACCTATTAAGTTCGCAGATCGTACAAATTCGAGCAGAGTTCGACTCGTGTGAACTCACCTAATGTCTATCATTCGGATAACCAATTAAGACAAAATATCAGGTTTTGTTATATCAGATCCAAGCTTTTTCCGATTTCCAAAATCCTTTTTGGCAGCTGCTCTCTGCGTTCAGCTTACTAAAAGCGCTTGCGTATTGGCATTCTACCGCTCGTTGTTCTGAAAAGAACCGCACTTCTGCTACGCTGATCACTCAGAAGACAACGATCGCAGGAGGCGTTGCGAACGGTTCCTAAAGCTGCCACCCTTAAGCCGTTTCCTTGTTGTTTGCTATACGCGCAAATGTATCGTTTCGCTTTTGTGGAAAATAAAGTCCCCTGAGGCGGCAAGGAGAGGCCTCTCTAAAACGCGAATGATTTACGTCCACGAGAACAGAGGCACCAACCATTTCCTACGCCCAAAAGCAGAAGAAGCACGTATGCAAATTGTGATCCCTTCGATCATCCCCCACGGTCGGTTCGATGCTTGATGAAACGCCACCTGGTGACGCTGTCCTTGTCTTTAGCTGCCTTCGCTCCACCACAGTCAACAATGAGGAATGAAGTTTCATTTGTGCATAGTAAATTTCTTCGCTGCTACCCGTACGCCCGCCGTTTGCCCATATTGGTGTTCTTGGCCGCTGCTGCTTTCGTGTGGAGTGCATCGTCTCATCGTTATGCATCGCTGAGATGAAGGGTTGATGATAAACGCAGAACTCAAAAACAAAACAAGAAGCAGCGTTCCAGCCGTCATTACAGCCGTTCGTCCGCAGGGAGGGAGCACTAGACAGTATAAATCGAATCGTTCGCTCACTTCGAAACGGCAATGATTTTGATTGTTTCACTAAATTACACAACAATGTTGTACGCAACGTACGTGGACGTACGCAACCGGTGACGAATGGGGAAGATTACCCGGTGGGGACACATACAAAAAAGGCAAGGGGAGGAACCGCGCAATTATACCCATCAGACTTCTTCGAAATAATTGCTCTCGCAAGCCGCTAGCGGCGCGCTACCCTTAAATGTCAATCCCCCCAGTCCGGTTCGTAGCGCGGGAGAAGGCAAGCGGAATTTAATTCCTCCCGCGCACCGCGAGCCAGCATTTGCCTCGGGTTTTTCGTGTGCCGAGAGTACGATCGGGGGAAGGAGATTCATGCACAATTCAACCGAAAACGAAATCATCATCCTCAGCCATGTGTGTCGGGGCGGCGATGTGACCCCGGCCGGGTTTCGTTCTTGGGCAGAGAACCGTTTTTTCTTTGGTTTTGTTTTCGCCGCTGCCTGCTTTGATTATTTATGCTCGGTTTCGTTTGTGTTTGTGTGGGAAATGACATTTCACCGACGGTACTGTGGCTCCAGATGGTACGCCGCGTACGGGGCTGGTCATAGATCAATTAAATGAAGGAATCAACCGTCGTCTAATTCATTAGGTGGAAGCGTAAGTTTGGTCCGCAAGTATTCGTAAGGTATTTAAATACTTGACCCTTTTGCAATCGGCACGCCTTAAGTGCAAAGCTTATTTGTCCAAAAAACGCGGAAAACGCAAACCTATGAAGGGGCACACGAGTGCAATTAAATTAAATTAAATTAAAATAAATTAAATTAGGCAAAATCAATCAAAAGAGAAAGAAACGCTAGTCTATTCGTGTCTACAGGCAACAGGTCATTTATCGCGGGACAATTCAGTAAATGTTCCAAGGGAGACGGTGATTAATGAATTTCCGAGTATTCTGGACCGCTTTGTGCCGCTTTTTTATAATTAATGTAGTATGCGATGAGGGTACTAAATTGACCATTTTTCAATAACTAGCTAATATGTACACGTTTGTCGGGGTATCGTAGCGTTTGATAGTCGGATAAACGACTCAAATAGAGCATGAATTAAGTAGAAAAACACATTTCAATCAGTTCACGGTTTAATTTTTTATCACATAACTCTTGAGCTACACACTGTAAACGCATCTCGATCTAGGTGTGCAAGAAGCGTATTCGGGTTAGGGAGGATCTCCCCTTTGGATTCCTTTCCATCTTTGGGAGAAAACATAAATTTCAAAAGTTAAGTGACAGTCATTTTTTCATTTCAGAGAAACATTAGGTCTTGGCAAGCCTGGGAGCAACTTTATGTTTCATTCATTGGGCTCGCCGATTTTGTCATTTTGTATATAATTTTTGCCCCAATGTAAACACCCAACCCAGGCTGTACCGGCATGCAAGTATAAGAATCCAAAAAATAGCTAATTGTTCGAAAATGCGTCGAGATATTCGGCCTCAGCACAATTTTTCGATCGAAAAAAATTCGATCGCTCCTGCTGTCACTTGGGTGTCATTTGGCACTCGCTTCCATAGAAACTGGCGTTTACACTGCTAGAGTTTAATACTGGTGTTAAAACTGGTATACACATAACTCACGAGCAAGTTGAACTGTGCTACCCGGGAACGATCGTTCCTCGCTGTATGGAGAAATTTTCGCAACGTTTTGTGTTGCGGAAACGAATCGGATTTGGCTTTTGGAATGTTTTTTAAGAACCCATGTTGATTTTTTATTAAAGCTGGAAGTCTTATGTGCATAAATATTAAGAGATGTTTCTTATTTTTTGGAAATTATAAAAATTGTTATATATTATGTGTCTTATTCAAAATGTTTTATCCTATTATTAAAATATATAGTAAATGTTTTAAACTGTACTTTTACTTTCATTTACTGTTACTTTTAACAGTGAAAATTCGATAGTTTGCGGAGTTCGCTATAGCGAACTATAATTTGCGACAGTTAAAATTCAATTAAACAATCAAAATAAAACGAGAAGGTTATGAGAAAGTAAAACTCAGTTTTTTCTTAATATAATAAATATGTTTGGATGTGCTGTACAGAAACGGATGAAACGTAAAATACAACGAATGAATCTAAAACGGTCTGAAATAACTGCACATTTAAAATGTTATGCAAAATTGTGGATTAGCAAGCTCGTGGACTATAGGGGTATAAACATACAATGTATAACTGGCAGTTGACGTGAGGAACGATCGAATTTTTTTCGATCGAAAAATTGTGCTGAGGCCGATTGTTTTTTCGGAATGTGTACGATTCACGAATAACGTTTGCTTCTGTGTTTAAAAAAAATAGATAATAATAAAAGAATGACGAAAAGGATTAAGGACATATCCCATATATTGAATTGAAACTAACAATTTTGAGAATGAATCCAAATACATTGAATGGAGCTAATAAACCATGTGTTATGGAACGAAGAATCACGCTGAATTAAATTTAATTTTCTTGTAAACGGTAACTCATCTGTCATAAAGTGGATTTTCCGCAAAGCTAAACAAATGCTTCCAACAAACATTTTTTTCCAATCCTTCTCATATGTAGCAAAAGCTAAAGTTTGATCGCAGGATGTCTGGTTGGAAACGCATAATAGCACGTAAATATGGCATGAAATAAATTTGAAAAAATAGATATCAAACTTCTGTTTCAACCTAAGCACTAAGCTTAGGTTCAGAGCGCTATAGTTCATTAAAAAAAATCAACTTTTCTATACACTTCGTGTGTTTCGATCGGCTTTGAGCATAAACTCATAATGCAACAGGTCTTCCTAGTCCTACCAACGGGAATTATTTTTTATGTGTGTCAGAGTTCGCGTTTAAGGTTCATACGCTTTGTGCATAATCAGTTGGCATGAAAAAATATCAATTTCGAAGACAATTCTCAATACAACGTTTTGCGATGTTTTTCATTATAAAATTTCCTTTTGTAATTTTATGCTCAAACTTATCAACCCCACACCGAACCCCTCAACCCAAAATGCACCATAGTAAGGGGAAAAAGCGAACCAAAAATGCAAGTTCGTCTGTTTGTTTTCACCCTACAAAAAGCGTTTCTTTTTGTTGTTCAATTGACCAGCCCTAAATCATTCGAAACGAAACGCACGGTGGTGCAGTCGAACCGGTGTGTGAGCATAAAATATTCATTTTAAAACGATTCCTCCCCCGCTCCATCGGCCATCCACCCCCTAGGACCGTCTAAAATGCAACACAACACACAAAAACCAACCCCGGGGCTGCTAGAACGATGTCATCGCGACTCGGGCTCGGGCGGCGGCGGCCCCTCGTCCAAAAACTATCTTCCCCTCTACCCACCCCCCGAACTCTCTCATGAATCGAGCATGAAGGTGTGGAGAACTAATTTAAATTAAAATATCCAGTCAATAAACCTCGCCAACGAATGAATCGAAAACGGTCTGAAATAACTGCACATTTAAAATGTTATGCAAAATTGTGGATTAGCAAGCTCGTGGACTATAGGGGTATAAACATACAATGTATAACTGGCAGTTGACGTGAGGAACGATCGAATTTTTTTCGATCGAAAAATTGTGCTGAGGCCGATTGTTTTTTCGGAATGTGTACGATTCACGAATAACGTTTGCTTCTGTGTTTAAAAAAAATAGATAATAATAAAACAATGACGAAAAGGATTAAGGACATATCCCATATATTGAATTGAAACTAACAATTTTGAGAATGAATCCAAATACATTGAATGGAGCTAATAAACCATGTGTTATGGAACGAAGAATCACGCTGAATTAAATTTAATTTTCTTGTAAACGGTAACTCATCTGTCATAAAGTGGATTTTCCGCAAAGCTAAACAAATGCTTCCAACAAACATTTTTTTCCAATCCTTCTCATATGTAGCAAAAGCTAAAGTTTGATCGCAGGATGTCTGGTTGGAAACGCATAATAGCACGTAAATATGGCATGAAATAAATTTGAAAAAATAGATATCAAACTTCTGTTTCAACCTAAGCACTAAGCTTAGGTTCAGAGCGCTATAGTTCATTAAAAAAAATCAACTTTTCTATACACTTCGTGTGTTTCGATCGGCTTTGAGCATAAACTCATAATGCAACAGGTCTTCCTAGTCCTACCAACGGGAATTATTTTTTATGTGTGTCAGAGTTCGCGTTTAAGGTTCATACGCTTTGTGCATAATCAGTTGGCATGAAAAAATATCAATTTCGAAGACAATTCTCAATACAACGTTTTGCGATGTTTTTCATTATAAAATTTCCTTTTGTAATTTTATGCTCAAACTTATCAACCCCACACCGAACCCCTCAACCCAAAATGCACCATAGTAAGGGGAAAAAGCGAACCAAAAATGCAAGTTCGTCCGTTTGTTTTCCCCCTAAAAAAAGCATTTCTTTTTTTTTTTTTTGTTCAATTGAGCAGCCCTAAATCATTCGAAACGAAACGCACGGTGGTGCAGTCGAACCGGTGTGTGAGCATAAAATATTCATTTTAAAACGATTCCTCCCCCGCTCCATCGGCCATCCACCCCCTAGGACCGTCTAAAATGCAACACAACACACAAAAACCAACCCCGGGGCTGCTAGAACGATGTCATCGCGACTCGGGCTCGGGCGGCGGCCCCTCGTCCAAAAACTATCTTCCCCTCTACCCACCCCCCCGAACTCTCTCATGAATCGAGCATGAAGGTGTGGAGAACTAATTTAAATTAAAATATCCAGTCAATAAACCTCGCCGCGCTTCGCTTTCTCGCCTCAATCCACTTTATCTCCATCCAACCAAGGGGGTGGGACGAGGGTGTGCTCGCACACACCCCTGTACGTGTGTGTGTGTGGGAAACGGTAAAACATTTTAACGATACGTACAGCATTTAACAAATGAGAGAAGCGAAAAAAAGGAACGAACACCGCGGAGAACGCGCGCGCGGAATACGCGCAAAGTCGAGATCGTCGAATGTGAATATGTATTGACGAGCGTCTGCGACGGTGGGTGTGGGTGTCAGGGTGTGGGGGATGGGAAGGGGTGAGGGTGTACGAGAAAAGGACGCTTCATAAATTGAACGGGAGAAGGGAGGAGGCGAGCGAGGGGATTCCGATGAGACAACAATCGAAAAATATCCGTTCCGTGAAGCAGGAGGTTGGGGGTGGAAAGAATAACATTAAAATAAGGTACCGAAGAAACAGGAAAGAAACCAACAAAAAAACACCACTCTTCGCACTGTCGCTATCTCTCTCTCACACACATTTTGAGGCACTTTTTTAAATACACACGCACACCCATACGAAGATCTCTAAATTGTCTCCTTTTCCTTTTTTGTCTTGTTTCGATCTTTCCGTTTCTCTCTCTCTCTCTCTTCCTCTCTCTATCTCCTTTTCGCACTCATTCTTTCTCTTGAAGGGGGTGCCTTTCGCTTCTCAATCAGTAACGATGTATTTTCTCGATATTGTCAATCAATATACACCCCTTTTTTCCACCGCCCGCTTCATCCCCCTTCGCTCGCGATGTGTGCGTGTGTGTGTGTGTTTGCATACGGCATGGGGTGGTGCTGTTTCACTCACTCGAACCCGTTCCGGTCCTGATTTTGTCTCTCGTTTGCTCAAAAACAACAAAGTGTCTTAAGGATTTGGATTTTGAGATAAAAATTGAGAAAAAAATATTTAAAAAAACACACACACACACTCGCGAAAGGGAAACGCAAACCGGAACGCAAGGAGTTGTAGGAGTCGCGCGAGTTCGCCTTCCTGTGTTCGCGCGGTGTATGCAAACTTCTCACCCTCCAGGAGAGAACACCTTTCGCTTCCTTTTTCACCGGTTTCACGGCTGAGAAGGGATAGCTTCCCCTTCGTTCCGGACTCAAAACGCACACACACACACACACACACGCATTCGTCTGTTTCCCTGGGCAACACACACGCAAACTGCACCGACTGTCTTCGATGTTGCGAAAATCGCGCAACAACGCGGAGCATAAAAGTGCGGAAAAATGTTGCGTTCCGAGCAGAGGAAGATTCGGGAGGATTTTTTTCCAAAACCCCTTTTTCGAAACACAAAAAAAGCAGGGCGACACACGACGCGCACACAAGAAGAGCAGAAAAAAGAAGCAAAAAAATCGTCCTGCTTCCAAAAAAGGGTGTAGGGGGTGAAGATGAACAAACAAAAGGGAGAGAGAGAGAGAGAGAGCGAGAGAGAAAAAAGTCGTGTCGCCGATGATGTCGAAGACGATTTATGTTCGCTCTCGTTTTAGCACCACCGCACACACACACACGCGCGCCATTTATGATTATGCACACACATTCGCGGATTTTTGTGTTTCTTTTTTTGTTGCTGGATCCATCGCGAAAGCCGGGAGAAAAATCAACGGGCGCGCGCGTGTAGCCGGCGAAGACACGACGAACCCACATACACACCGCCGATGCGC
>KZ067340.1:115371-134749 GCA_002091845.1 Anopheles cracens | reverse complement strand
AGCGCCAGACGGAATGAACCGGAAGTGTTCATTTCAATGAGCGCCCCCCCCTAAAAGATAGTTTCGCATAGCATCGTCTACAGTAAAGTTTCTTGGGAATTGAATAGTTGAATTGACATTTCATTCGGATTTAGTTGTTTCCTGTATTGCAACAAAAACTCAAAGTCCCCTATCTGTCTCGAAGACAAGAGAATATATCACTCCGGTGAAATATGACAGAATATTCTTCTTAAAGCGAAGGTGTCTTAATCCGTTTTAATCTGCCCTGAAAGACTAATCTACTCCTGAACATCTGATTGGGTGTAGAAAACTAATCTGCTGTTCTAAACTTTAAATCTCTTTTCATTATTCAAATTTCACAAAATTTTAAATGTTGAGAGATTTTGCTGTAACTCCTTCTGCAAGAAGGAACAAGAACAACAACTCCTTATGAACCAAAAACTTCCATTTCTATCGTTAGGTTTAAAGTCCCGTTGCCATTTCCAGTGTGCCATTGCCAACCTACTTTCCACGACGGATAATGGTGACCGATGACAATTAAAAGGGATAAAACAAAGAGCGACCTTCCGGGCGGCACATGTGATTCACGCCCGAAGGCGCCCACCACCACCGTCGAGAAGACGCGAACTCGGCCGTCCCTTATCTTCGTGCGCTGGGAAGGGAGAAGGGGCAACCCACATGTGTCAGACTTTAAACAAAACCAACGAAAAAAAGAGAACACGATTCAAACCAAACGCAAAAAAACTGTCTACGAGCGCTGGGAAACCCCTTTTACGCGCGAGTTCAGGCCCTCATCCCACGACGACGCCGACGACGCCGACCCGGTGCCGAATAATCCCCGTGACCCCCGCCGTGGCCATCGGGCATCGCGATACACACGCACGCCATTTAATATTCTCTTATGGGTCGCGCCATTTCGCTCACTCTCTCTCTCTCGCTCTCGCCAGCAGGATAAATCGTTAAAGCCCGTTGCATTCTCCCGCGGGGTTTGTGCATTGAAGTTCGGGTAGAAGATTTAACCGACCGATAATGATGAATAATGTTTGAGGGAAGAAAGCTTCAATAAATAAGCGCATTTTTTCCTCATTTCATGTGTAAAGTGTGGTAAAGAACAACAACATTCTTACGCCCCAAGAGTCGTCCTCGTCCTGTCACCGTCATCAAACTCACCTGCATCTGTAACGAAAGAAACCACGGAAGAAAGTGTCAGTGTCACGGTTGGTAAGTTATCGTAGCCGTTTGAAAGAAAATGGGGGGGGGGGGGGGGGGGGCAAAAAATCAAACACCCAACTTAATCCTCAACGAAGCGCGGGCCAACCTGTTGCCGAGTAAAGTGGCCAAGACAACAACTCCCGCCAGTCCCGCAATAAACATCCTGAACAAACAAAGCACAGGGGGTGGGAGTGAAACAATACCACCTCGGGCCACCGGATGTTGGCCACCAAAAAGCGACCCTCCTCCCCCTTCCCCCATCTGCACCCTACCGTGAACGGATTGTTTTTATTTGTGCTCTCCCGTGTGCATGTATGCGTATGCGTTTTATTTTCCTTTTTTGATCTTGAAGAGATACCCGCCTGCGATGGGGTGGCGCACACCACGAGGGCATTATTTATTTATGCAACCGCGTGCCACACACACACACAGGCGGCCCGAGGAAGTGAGTTCCACAGTGACGTGAAGTGCATCGAGCGGACCAGCTGTTTTGAACGGAGTAGGGAGTTCAGCGGCAAGATAGTTGACGGAGCGAAAAAAGCTTCATTGGCTCACATCGTCAATAGCATTGTGTAAAGTGTGGTAAAGAACAACAACATTCTTACGCCCCAAGAGTCGTCCTCGTCCTGTCACCGTCATCAAACTCACCTGCATCTGTAACGAAAGAAAGCACGGAAGAAAGTGTCAGTGTCACGGTTGGTAAGTTATCGTAGCCGTTTGAAAGAAAATGGGAAAGAGGGGGTGGGGGGCAAAAAATCAAACACCCAACTTAATCCTCAACGAAGCGCGGGCCAACCTGTTGCCGAGCAAAGTGGCCAAGACAACAACTCCCGCCAGTCCCGCAAGAAACATCCTGAACAAACAAAGCACAGGGGGTGGGAGTGAAACAATGCCACCTCGGGCCACCGGATGTTGGCCACCCAAAAGCGACCCTCCTCCCCCTTCTCCCATCTGCACCCAACCGTGAACGGATTGTTTTTATTTGTGCTCTCCCGTGTGCATGTGTGCGTATGCGTTTTTTTTCCTTTTTTGATCTTGAAGAGATACCCGGCTGCGATGGGGTGGCGCACACCACGAGGGCATTATTTATTTATGCAACCGCGTGCCACACACACACACACACACAGACGGCCCGAGGAAGTGAGTTCCACAGTGACGTGAAGTGCATCGAGCGGACCAGCTGTTTTGAACGGAGTAGGGAGTTCAGCGGCAAGATAGTTGACGGAGCGAAAAAAGCTCTATTGGCTCACATCGTCAATAGCATAGTGGCATGCATACACGCGGCGACATAACTTTACAACGAACTCTCCCTCTCCCGCGTTGCAGAGCCCTCCAATCACCTCGAACAACAACCGAACGGTTCGAACTGCTTATCGGGGTTCGTGTCCTAGCTAATGAGTGCGACGTAAGCAAGCGAGCAAGCAACCAGGCAAGAAACTCGAAACTCACCCGCGCTCCTAATACAACACGCGGCCCCGGCAACGGCCCAAGTGGTGGCGGTTTAATGTTTTGGGGCGAATAAAACTTTCGACAACTTTGCCTGTCTGCCTGTTGTTTCTCCGTTTTTTTCTCCTTCCTTCAATGCTCTCTTCCACAAACGGAAAGCATCACATATTTTAAACAGGCGATGAGCTTGACATTTCCACCCCCAAACCGGTATGCCATCGCCCGCCACAAAATCCTAGAAGCAGCAGCAAAAGCCTGTGGTAGTTGCCATGGCAACGAATATGGTTGAAAATACCGCCCAAAGCTCCCTCCCTAGTAGCACGACACAAAGGATCTGGCCGAGCTCATCCTGCGCGCAGAGAGGGGTGTGGGGGGGGAGGGGGCGAGTTGTACATAGTGGGTTAAACTTTTTCGCCCGCCCTTATGTACACAAGACTCTCTCTTTCTCACACACAAAGGTGCTCGCTCGCTCGCGCTTTCCCTATCGCATATACAATTGATGGCCGCCGCTTCGGTGTTTGCTCTATTTACTCTCCCCATCTCGCTCTCTCCTGCACACGCGATCACACGCGGTTGCCGTTCGCTCTGTTATGTAGAGAATAGTCCTGCTCTCCCTGCTTCCAATCGGATCCCTTTCCCATTCGCCGCGCAAATTATCCTCCAGCATCCAGGCACACCGGAAAGGATCAATGTACGTGGGGAAAGCAAACGATGAGCCCCGGCGCACCGACACCCACACACGGGCGTCCCACGTTTCACATAGTGACCCTCGTTCGCTTCACTATGTACCGAGTCTTCGCAGGAGCACAGCGGGATGGGATGGCAATAGCGCAAAAGGATGCCGGGATTTTCTCGGCACATAGCAAACACAACGCTTCGGGAATGGGCTTTGTTCGCTCGGAAACATGAACTATAGTGAAAATTTACGGTTCCAGCCAGCGGAGCATTCTGTGTGCTGTATGTAGTGAACGTGCACGTGTGGGGGAAGAGGAAAAGGAGAGGGGTGGAACGTTCGAAGAGGATAAAATGGGATCGTTTTCGTTTTTGTTGTCCGCTGCTTTTTTCTTCTGCCTCAGCCGTTTGGTGGTGATCATCAACCCAAATGAAGCTCTGCTTCATTCCGTTCCGTTCGCCCCGTGCGGTTTGGTGGATGCAAAAGAGCACACACCCACACGTACACGCACACATAAGCAGTGTTCGATGGAGGGAAACAAACAAAAACGACAATTCTACCCGGGACAAGTGGCGCTCGATAATGCAAGCGGATCCACCCGTTGATCCGCTCCGGTGGCAAAAGCCAAAGGTGGCACACGGCTGGCCGGGATGCGTAACGCGTCCGTACGGGGCGTAAAGGAAAATGTCATACACTTCGAGCCTCGTGTGGCAAATGTGACGTACGCACAACGCAAGGGTGCAACGGAAAGTTTCGCCAACCCCGTCCTGAATAATATCGTTGATAACTCCGTTTTTTAACCTTTTCTCCTTGATCGCTTTACCTTCATGACACCGCAAAAAAAAAGCAAACGAACCAAACAAAAGCGCCAAAACTCCAGCTCAGCTGGCTTCATACAGACGGGACCACCGACGAGAGCGTTGCTGACCTACATATATTTACCCTGCACGGCAAGAAGAATGTGTTCATCGAACCTTCCGCACACCACACAGCGCAAAGTTTCAAACTTTGACCTCCTCCTTTCGCTTGGTTCGAGTGTGTGTGTGTGTGTATGTTTGTGCTGCGTACAGGCTGCAACGCGATGCAACACAGCAACGATCGTAAAAGGTCGCGATGGAGACGCCCGGTACCTCGTACCGTACGGGCATGCCGTTCTTTCTTGCCAGACGCAGCGCGCGGGCAACCGAACAACAACAAAAAAAAACGGGACAAAAAATGAGCCACATCTGCAGTGTCATTCACAACTCGCATGCGTTTTGTGTTATGGTTCTGCTTCGGTGTTTGCTCTATTTACTCTCCCCATCTCGCTCTCTCCTGCACACGCGATCACACGCGGTTGCCGTTCGCTCTGTTATGTAGAGAATAGTCCTGCTCTCCCTGCTTCCAATCGGATCCCTTTCCCATTCGCCGCGCAAATTATCCTCCAGCATCCAGGCACACCGGAAAGGATCAATGTACGTGGGGAAAGCAAACGATGAGCCCCGGCGCACCGACACCCACACACGGGCGTCCCACGTTTCACATAGTGACCCTCGTTCGCTTCACTATGTACCGAGTCTTCGCAGGAGCACAGCGGGATGGGATGGCAATAGCGCAAAAGGATGCCGGGATTTTCTCGGCACATAGCAAACACAACGCTTCGGGAATGGGCTTTGTTCGCTCGGAAACATGAACTATAGTGAAAATTTACGGTTCCAGCCAGCGGAGCATTCTGTGTGCTGTATGTAGTGAACGTGCACGTGTGGGGGAAGAGGAAAAGGAGAGGGGTGGAACGTTCGAAGAGGATAAAATGGGATCGTTTTCGTTTTTGTTGTCCGCTGCTTTTTTCTTCTGCCTCAGCCGTTTGGTGGTGATCATCAACCCAAATGAAGCTCTGCTTCATTCCGTTCCGTTCGCCCCGTGCGGTTTGGTGGATGCAAAAGAGCACACACCCACACGTACACGCACACATAAGCAGTGTTCGATGGAGGGAAACAAACAAAAACGACAATTCTACCCGGGACAAGTGGCGCTCGATAATGCAAGCGGATCCACCCGTTGATCCGCTCCGGTGGCAAAAGCCAAAGGTGGCACACGGCTGGCCGGGATGCGTAACGCGTCCGTACGGGGCGTAAAGGAAAATGTCATACACTTCGAGCCTCGTGTGGCAAATGTGACGTACGCACAACGCAAGGGTGCAACGGAAAGTTTCGCCAACCCCGTCCTGAATAATATCGTTGATAACTCCGTTTTTTAACCTTTTCTCCTTGATCGCTTTACCTTCATGACACCGCAAAAAAATACAACACGCGGCCCCGGCAACGGCCCAAGTGGTGGCGGTTTAATGTTTTGGGGCGAATAAAACTTTCGACAACTTTGCCTGCCTGCCTGTTGTTTCTCCGTTTTTTTTCTCCTTCCTTCAATGCTCTCTTCCACAAACGGAAAGCATCACATATTTTAAACAGGCGATGAGCTTGACATTTCCACCCCCAAACCGGTATGCCATCGCCCGCCACAAAATCCTAGAAGCAGCAGCAAAAGCCTGTGGTAGTTGCCATGGCAACGAATATGGTTGAAAATACCGCCCAAAGCTCCCTCCCTAGTAGCACGACACAAAGGATCCGGCCGAGCTCATCCTGCGCGCAGGGAGGGGTGTGGGGAGGGGGGCGAGTTGTATATAGTGGGTTAAACTTTTTCGCCCGCCCTTATGTACACAAGACTCTCTCTTTCTCACACACAAAGGTGCTCGCTCGCTAGCGCATTCCCTATCGCATATACAATTGATGGCCGCTGCTTCGGTGTTTGCTCTATTTACTCTCCCCATCTCGCTCTCTCCTGCACACGCGATCACACGCGGTTGCCGTTCGCTCTGTAGGGAAGAAAGCTTCAATAAATAAGCGCATTTTTTCCTCATTTCATGTGTAAAGTGTGGTAAAGAACAACAACATTCTTACGCCCCAAGAGTCGTCCTCGTCCTGTCACCGTCATCAAACTCACCTGCATCTGTAACGAAAGAAAGCACGGAAGAAAGTGTCAGTGTCACGGTTGGTAAGTTATCGTAGCCGTTTGAAAGAAAATGGGAAAGAGGGGGTGGGGGGCAAAAAATCAAACACCCAACTTAATCCTCAACGAAGCGCGGGCCAACCTGTTGCCGAGCAAAGTGGCCAAGACAACAACTCCCGCCAGTCCCGCAAGAAACATCCTGAACAAACAAAGCACAGGGGGTGGGAGTGAAACAATGCCACCTCGGGCCACCGGATGTTGGCCACCCAAAAGCGACCCTCCTCCCCCTTCTCCCATCTGCACCCAACCGTGAACGGATTGTTTTTATTTGTGCTCTCCCGTGTGCATGTGTGCGTATGCGTTTTTTTTCCTTTTTTGATCTTGAAGAGATACCCGCCTGCGATGGGGTGGCGCACACCACGAGGGCATTATTTATTTATGCAACCGCGTGCCACACACACACACAGGCGGCCCGAGGAAGTGAGTTCCACAGTGACGTGAAGTGCATCGAGCGGACCAGCTGTTTTGAACGGAGTAGGGAGTTCAGCGGCAAGATAGTTGACGGAGCGAAAAAAGCTCTATTGGCTCACATCGTCAATAGCATAGTGGCATGCATACACGCGGCGACATAACTTTACAACGAACTCTCCCTCTCCCGCGTTGCAGAGCCCTCCAATCACCTCGAACAACAACCGAACGGTTCGAACTGCTTATCGGGGTTCGTGTCCTAGCTAATGAGTGCGACGTAAGCAAGCGAGCAAGCAACCAGGCAAGAAACTCGAAACTCACCCGCGCTCCTAATACAACACGCGGCCCCGGCAACGGCCCAAGTGGTGGCGGTTTAATGTTTTGGGGCGAATAAAACTTTCGACAACTTTGCCTGTCCGTTGCATTCTCCCGCGGGGTTTGTGCATTGAAGTTCGGGTAGAAGATTTAACCGACCGATAATGATGAATAATGTTTGAGGGAAGAAAGCTTCAATAAATAAGCGCATTTTTTCCTCATTTCATGTGTAAAGTGTGGTAAAGAACAACAACATTCTTACGCCCCAAGAGTCGTCCTCGTCCTGTCACCGTCATCAAACTCACCTGCATCTGTAACGAAAGAAAGCACGGAAGAAAGTGTCAGTGTCACGGTTGGTAAGTTATCGTAGCCGTTTGAAAGAAAATGGGAAAGAGGGGGTGGGGGGCAAAAAATCAAACACCCAACTTAATCCTCAACGAAGCGCGGGCCAACCTGTTGCCGAGCAAAGTGGCCAAGACAACAACTCCCGCCAGTCCCGCAAGAAACATCCTGAACAAACAAAGCACAGGGGGTGGGAGTGAAACAATGCCACCTCGGGCCACCGGATGTTGGCCACCCAAAAGCGACCCTCCTCCCCCTTCTCCCATCTGCACCCAACCGTGAACGGATTGTTTTTATTTGTGCTCTCCCGTGTGCATGTGTGCGTATGCGTTTTTTTTCCTTTTTTGATCTTGAAGAGATACCCGGCTGCGATGGGGTGGCGCACACCACGAGGGCATTATTTATTTATGCAACCGCGTGCCACACACACACACACACACAGACGGCCCGAGGAAGTGAGTTCCACAGTGACGTGAAGTGCATCGAGCGGACCAGCTGTTTTGAACGGAGTAGGGAGTTCAGCGTCCCCCCCCTTCGTGTTTATCAAAGCGTGTGTTAGAAGAGGATTCTAATGTTCATTTGGCCGAAGCCAAGCCCGTACGCGGACAGGGAAGATTGATGCGTGCTTTCGCGCGCTCCACCAATTGCAGATGTAGGCAAAACGAAATTGTTTTGGTCTTCCACACAAACACACACACGCGCAATTTTGAACAATAAATTACCTCACTACAACAGGCTTTAAACATAATTTGCTCTTTCATAACATAATTTTGCCGTATTCATACGAGCCGAAATTAATGCTACTGCAAACTATTATAAAATTTCCTATATTTCCCGGAAAAACTTGCAATGTACAGCCGCCTTCAGAGCAGCTTTCATCTGCACCGTTGTGCTTTAGCGTGTCATTATGAGGCGTACGTGGTGGGACGAGTGTGACGTACGATGGGAACAACCGACGACAGTGATCCAAATCCGATCCGTCTGTCTTCACTGCTGAAGAGAGCAGGCATTGCAGGCTTATCTTTTTAATAAGTAACTACTTATAAAACATTTAACACAATTATAAGTATTTTAGGCTGTATAAAATCATAGTTAGCTCATCAAAACCATATCGCTCTCATTTGTTATTGAATCTTTTATACGGAAGCTACACGCGTCACAATACTATGTCCCTCGTGTGTAACATTTCAATTACAATAATTACCAAGCGTTGCATTCCAAGCGTTGCACTTCGGTGTACTCCTGCTCGAATCCATTCTCCGATTGCATGCGAAAACCACTACACGAGTCATATCACGAGTTTCGGGCTATGAAGTCCAAAAAGGAGGACGACATATTTCTACCCTCAAGAGTATCTCAACCGAATTGGACAGGTTGCGCTGGCTGTGGACCCCCCCATTCCACAAGAGCACCACGTTGCTGGGTGGTTGTGAATCGATCATATGAACCCCCTCCGTTTTTGTTTGGTGCAAAATATAAGCCAAAGTTCCCGTCGTTTCCCGGCGGACACCGTTACCGACGTGACGGGCTACGATCTTCCAGCGCTGGGAGTGAGAGCAAGAGAGAGAGGGACAGAGGCTGGGGATCTTTGTGAAATTTTAATTCCGTACGGGGTGTCCCACCAGGCGGAGGAATCCAAAAGGATCACCTCTTTTTTTTTTGGTATTCTCTCCCGGACCACGGATTGAAAGGACATGCTTTCTTGCTTCTTGTGAGTATGTATGTGAGGTAACTAAACAAATCACATAGGCGATGAGCCCGCCAGGCGGAGAGAGGATTTAAAGCAGCGCACCGGGTCGGTTCCTCTGACCGATGCACGGCAGCGACCGTGCCCGTGCGGTTGTGGTAAATAAAACCAAATGAAATTAGGAGCAATGGCCCCCGAACGCGGGCAATAAATTGGTACAAAATAAACATCCCCCACCCACGCTCTTCGAACAACTCATCACTTTCACGTATATTTATGTTTTTCTCCAAGTGCAACAGGTTCGCCGGTTCCGTTTGCCGAAAGTTCCGTTGCTACCACGCGGCGACGATGGTGAATACGTTAACGATCCTTCGCTTCGCAAGTTGGGTAAGTTGGGCACGAAGGCAGGAAGTGCCACCTTTGGCGGGATTGGCGCATTCCGAAAGCGAAAAACGATTAACCTCCCCCCCCCCCCCCCCCCCCCCCCCCCGTTCGCCCCGTGCGGTTTGGTGGATGCAAAAGAGCACACACCCACACGTACACGCACACATAAGCAGTGTTCGATGGAGGGAAACAAACAAAAACGACAATTCTACCCGGGACAAGTGGCGCTCGATAATGCAAGCGGATCCACCCGTTGATCCGCTCCGGTGGCAAAAGCCAAAGGTGGCACACGGCTGGCCGGGATGCGTAACGCGTCCGTACGGGGCGTAAAGGAAAATGTCATACACTTCGAGCCTCGTGTGGCAAATGTGACGTACGCACAACGCAAGGGTGCAACGGAAAGTTTCGCCAACCCCGTCCTGAATAATATCGTTGATAACTCCGTTTTTTAACCTTTTCTCCTTGATCGCTTTACCTTCATGACACCGCAAAAAAAGCAAACGAACCAAACAAAAACGCCAAAACTCCAGCTCAGCTGGCTTCATACAGACGGGACCACCGACGAGAGCGTTGCTGACCTACATATATTTACCCTGCACGGCAAGAAGAATGTGTTCATCGAACCTTCCGCACACCACACAGCGCAAAGTTTCAAACTTTGACCTCCTCCTTTCGCTTGGTTCGAGTGTGTGTGTGTGTGTTTGTGCTGCGTACAGGCTGCAACGCGATGCAACACAGCAACGATCGTAAAAGGTCGCGATGGAGACGCCCGGTACCTCGTACCGAACAGGCATGCCGTTCTTTCTTGCCAGACGCAGCGCGCGGGCAACCGAACAACAAAAAAAAACGGGACAAAAAATGAGCCACATCTGCAGTGTCATTCACAACTCGCATGCGTTTTGTGTTATGGTTCCCCCCCCCCCCCCCCCCCCCCCCCCCCCAACCCACCTTAGTACATAGACACGTTTGGATCGCTCGATCTGCACACATAAACACAGCAATGGCAACGTTATGGCGAGAGAGAGAGAGAGAAAAAGCTCCATTTCCATTCGTTCTATCGCCAATTTTCCACCAGGACATTGGCCCGTACTCGTGTGTGCGTGCGTCCGTGCGTCTGTGTGTTATATCCTTTCTGCCGTGGGCGATTTATACCCGGCAGGTGCGTCCTCCACCTCTTCATCCTCGCTGTCTCACTAATAAATGACATAACCGGTCGGTTTTACACAAAAGGAGGCAAAAAGCGCCAGAAAAAAAACACACACACATACACCCATTCAGCCACCTCGCTTTCCTCTCTCCCTGGTACCGAAACGCGTTATATAGAATCGTCCTTTCGGCCGGAGCACGGTGCCACATAAAACATTCACCCTCGGTCGGTTCTATCGTCCTCGTCGTCGTCGCAAAACACGACATCCGTGCGCCGGCAAGTGTGGAATGCGGGGTAAATTATAGCTGGTGTGGTGGTGGTTGTGGTGATGCGCATGCGCACCACGTTTGCAGCACTCAACTCGAAAACACACAAAGGAGCGCAAGGTTCCAGTATGGCTCCAGTAGGGCAAACCGCCACACCACACACACGCGCGCTCCGGCTTCGATTCTAGCTCGAAACGGCCGTTTCCACAGAATAAAGCGGGCAAGAACAGCAGCACACACACACGCGCACAGACACCGTTCTCTACTCATCTCATAGCCGCAGCAGGATCGAATCGTTCCGAGCAGGAAGTTCCCATGGCAAAGAGCCCACGGTGGCAGCCTGGCGGTACATGCTTTCCTATTCGTACGCCTATGTGTCTCACCCTCTCGTGAGTATATAAACCCCCGGGGGGAGGTGGAGGTGGTGATTCGGATGAACACACTCCATCTCATCACCCCCCCCCCCCAACCTGACCGGAATATCGTCGTTTCAACGGATTATGTATGTAGATGAGCGTTCACAACAAAACGCACCCCCACACACACACACACACAAGCACACATCGGAATTTTCGGTTGCATCCTTATGTACACAAACAACGGTGTGTTCTCCCATATCCAACTGAAAGGTTTGCTTAAAGTTCTTTGGTTAAACATAGCTCAAAGATATCGCACCGTTATTCGTTAATGCTACAACAAAAATAAAAAAAAAAACTAAATTAAATTAGTCATTTCCATACTTTGTTGTAAAAAATCATTATGTTTGAACTTGGTTTAGGCGCTTGAATGATTTTATTAACGAAACATTACAACACTTTGATAATTACAACACTTTGATCATTAGTGGTATGAGTTAAAAAGGTGTTAAGAAAATATTTATTATTTTAATTTTGAATGGATTAACTGATCATGCTAACCATTCACAAGTTGTATTTCCTTACGATCAATACCGACGAAAAGGTTCATTTAGTAATCGACAAATGTTGTATATTGACCATATTCTACCATATTCTGTAAATATAGCATACTTTAAAATAAGTAAGTAATGATTATTAGGTTCTAATTTGCTTTAACATTTATAAGAAAACATTAATTAAACACTAGTGAACATATTTTCTAGCCTTTTTTCTCTAGTTATGAGCTAATATGACTATGAAACTAAAGCGATTTTTACAATTCTAATTCAATAGTGACTAAATCCTACAATATTCATTAAATTAATAAAATGTTACAATCATTCAAACTTCAAATTTCCACGTTCATTTTCATCCTTACTAAGCATCACACCGTTAGCGAAACCATAACCATCGATGAACTGCAACATGAGACGCTTGCAAAGCTCATAATAAGATCACATACTAACGACTTAGCGCATGGGCACTTGGAGGCAACCCTTGCCGAAGATCTTGCCACACAACTTCCCTCGTATTCTTGAAAGCTCTCACCTTGCGTTACACACCCACGAAACCCTTTTGAATCGCAGGGCCTAAAAACTTTCGGTCGGTTTTTATTTCGATCGAAATTTCTGCACCGCCGCGACGCCACCGCCGCCACCACCCGTACCCGGCCGGATCGGTTGATGTGTTCCGTTTACTGTTTTTCTGTCGGTTTGCTTTGCTGCTCGGCTCGCTTGGCCGGCAAAAGGGTTGCAGAGGAGCAAGTTTTGGGCCGAAAATTGATTAAGCTCTCCGGAGGAATGGGTTTGGTGTCTCGTGTTTTGGTTGTTTTCGTTCCGCATTGTTCTGATCAGTCGTTGCGAAGGTCGATGCGATGTATTGATCGATCGTCCTCCACCTCTTCATCCTCGCTGTCTCACTAATAAATGACATAACCGGTCGGTTTTACACAAAAGGAGGCAAAAAGCGCCAGCGGGAGGGAAGGGAGTGAGCTGAGCGGCGAAACAGCGATCGACTGAGCTTGAATAAATGATTCACACAAACGCACACACAAACGCACACACCCATACACGGTTCGGTACGGGCAGAGGTGATAATCGGCGTACCGAGGCGGGGAAGCTTTCGAACCCAAGCGATTCGGGCCGGGCAGGACGATCAAACTTCAGCCCCGTGTCCTCGCCCCCCTTTCACCCAACCTCACCCGCCCTACCACCGAGAACGCGCGGCGAAAGACAAAAGTGACTTCGAACTAATTTTTGGACCCACAGACACCCACAGCAAGAAGGGAAAACATGTCACACGAGCAGGACAAAGTTGCTTGGCTGCTGCTGCTGCTGCTGCTCGGTGCAAGTCCCTCAAGAGCGGCCGAGACCGAGGCGGGTAGAATTAGTTTGTTTATCCAACGCCAAAGCACGCGAAGCGACCGGAGCGAGGGAGAACGGGCACGAGCAATCTTATTCGTACCACCGACACAGTGGCGCAGAGCAAGCATTCGCAGGGCCTAAAAACTTTCGGTCGGTTTTTATTTCGATCGAAATTTCTGCACCGCCGCGACGCCACCGCCGCCACCACCCGTAACTAAAGCGATTTTTACAATTCTAATTCAATAGTGACTAAATCCTACAATATTCATTAAATTAATAAAATGTTACAATCATCCTTACTAAGCATCACACCGTTAGCGAAACCATAACCATCGATGAACTGCAACATGAGACGCTTGCAGAGCTTATAATAAGATCACATACTAACGACTTAGCGCATGGTCACTTGGAGGCAACCCTTGCCGAAGATCTTGCCACTCAACTTCCCTCGTATTCTTGAAAGCTCTCACCTTGCGTTACACACCCACGAAACCCTTTTGAACGGTATGATGACGTAGCAGCAGCGCTGCTGACCGGAATATCGTCGTTTCAACGGATTATGTATGTAGATGAGCGTTCACAACAAAACGCACCCCCACACACACACACACAAGCACACATCGGAATTTTCGGTTGCATCCTTATGTACACAAACAACGGTGTGTTCTCCCATATCCTGCTGCTGCAACGTGTTTTTGACCGCAACGAAGCAAACGAAAGAAAAAAAAAAGCAGCAAAACGCGGTCAGGTTGCCGCTGTGGAAGCCGTGTGGAAGCACGCACATGGCAAAAAACCCCCTCCCCGACCCTTATGTATGGATTCATATATGATGGGCCAGTTTTGCATCCTGTGCATCCTGTGTATGGCCGTGCGTTGTGACACACGGGGGCTACAAACCGCAGCTGAACCGAAAGCTACTCCGAAAAACCATTGACCATTGTTTCGAGGTTGGCTTATAATGTGATCCTACATTTACGGAAGGACGAACGGGGTGGGCTGTTTTTTTTTTGTTGTTGGGCTTCTGTTCTGGGGTTGTGTTCGTTGCGTTCGTGAATATGACCCACAGTCACAGCCGTTCCGTCACCCCCGTTTTCCCCCATTTGTTGCCAATTAGGCAACTTCACAAACTGTCAGGCGACTGTACGAAAACCACCCCCTCCCACACATAACGACGAGGATGATCACGGCTGCGCAAAGCTTTTCACAAATGAAGCACCACCCATACAACCCGGCTGCAGCTCAAGTACTCTGTATGCAGCAGCGGCCCTGGGTTTGAAGTGCAGCGATAGAACTTTGCGTTTGGAGGGGTTTTTACCGGTTTCCATAGCAGTCAGCTTGGCATGGGAAAGTTTTCGCCGGAGGTGAAGAGCAGTTTGTTGTAATAATGCAATATAAAATCACAATCCATTCTATAGAAGGAGAGCACAAGAGTGAATTCCATTTTCGGTTCGACAAAAAAAAACATCATAAAATAATAATTAATTACATAAAATTACAAGAATCAGTTGCACAAATTAGAAGAACCTCTCGAGAAACGACAGTGAACCGATTCCAGGCGGCCCGATCCCATCTAGCCCATCCGGTCCCTGTCCTCCCGGGCAGGACCGATTCGTACGCTGCCACTGCGAGTTGCGTGAGAAAATATTTTTGCATTAAAGCTCCAACCAAAGTGCATTCCACACAACTGGCCTCCCTCGCTCGTTCTCGCTCTCGCTTCCACCGCGTACTTCCGATCGGTACCGAGAAAACGGTAACATGCTAACCATGAAAGCTTGGCACAGCAGAAAAACCGAGGCGAAGCACTCGAAGGAACGAAAAAAAAACGAACGAACTAAATGACCCGACGGGCTAGTTTTGACGGGAAGGATGAACGTTGCATGTGGTGTGTGGTGGTGGTGGGGGTGGTGGCTTCTGCAGCAGCAGCAGCAGCAGCAGTAGGAAATTCCAACCAACCATTGCAAGCCATTTCCAGAGAACGAAACGCGAGTGGAGAAGGGGCGACAGCCTAACTGGTTCTTCGCAACGATCGTAACAACAACCCGGAGGTGGACCGGTTTTGCCCGACGGACTCCGGGCTCTTCGTTCGCGCTGGTTTGCGGTGACAAGACGCGCATCAAACCGCGTGAAGATCGCGTAAAGGGAGGAGCGTAAAAATTGTGGCTCTATGTTAAGAGAATATCATTTTTTAGCAAATAAATTCAAGAATTGATTTTTGAAATAGAAAAACGATTTCATAAAACAAAACACTTATCAATCCCATGTCTTCTTGCGTATACAGTGCATGCAACATAACACGTAACGCAAGCGCTCGCAAATGGACGTTCTATCTCCGTGCGCATTTCCACGCGTAATGAGCCAAATGAACGAATTGTGCCCCAAGACGCACCATTATCGTGATCGCGTTCGCAGCAACAAGAGAGCAGCAGGAGCAACACTAAGCGAGAGTGTATATGCCACCGTAGCGGACGCTCGAGACATTACGCCTCCACTCGCACCGGAGTGGAGAGACTTAATTGCCCACCCCGCGGGAAACCTCACCTCGCGCACGCTCGTAAAAGGACGGAGCGAGCGAGCGAGAGAGAGAGATAGAGCGAGAAGCAAAGGATGCACGAAGCAGACATAGAGACGGAGGCAAACAAAACACACCGTCTAAGCTCGCCATCCCGAGCAGGGAATCGAGCTTGATTTACTTGACGTTTTTTTTTCTCTTGTCTCCCTCCCTGGTAGAGTGTTGGCGATTATCTCCCATACACACAAAAAAACCCTCGAAAAAAACCCGCTCTCAGTACCGTACCGGACACGGGCGCGTTTTGTTTATTTGCACGGAAATAGTTTTTCTTATCGCGCCGGCATACGGCGTGCTTTGACATATCGCGATGGGTTTGCCTTTGCTGCTCTCGCTGCCGACGACGTTTCGCTCGCGTCTCTCCTAAACGGCGTGGAAAAAGGGTTGTTGAGGCAAACACAGCTACACACACACACACTCATTTCCCGGGCGCCCATAAAGAGAGCGTAAAGATTGACCCGCTCTCCCCGAGCCCCGAGGCGAACTCGAAACTTTCATTCATTCTTAAGAACGAGAGGGTTTTGTGTTGCTCCCCTTCCACCGCCACCGTCGTTTCCGTTTACAATATGCAATTTTCAATGCGAAAAGGAATCCACCACCCTGGTGTGTATGTGTCTGTGTGTTCGGTGTTCGGATCGTCGTATCGTCGCGCCGTTCGCCTGTCAAACTGCACTGTGAAAGCACGTGCAGTGTGCCGTTGCGATGCTTTAGACACGGCTGGGTTTAGACTTCTGGCGCGGGCTGAGAGTGAGTTTACGATCTGCGTTGGTTTGGCAGGAGAAAAAGAGAGTTTCGGCCCGCAGCGTGCAGCGGGAACCGTATCAAACCGTATCACAACACTGCCACCGACCGACGGGGACACACACTGTCATGAGTTAGATGCCGCTGCGGCGTCTGTGTGTGGCGGACCGGATTGACGGACGTAGCTGGCGGAGCCTGCAGCGAATTCGAAACCTACGTGAATTTCTGAACTCTACAGAAGGGATCGTTTTTGTACCATGTTGAATTGTTTATACAATTAAAATAAATACATTATTATTCACAACAAAGGTGACAAGTCATACTTTAAGTAATTGCAGTACAGTATCGATGAAAACATGCTTATAAGTTCCTCCATACTCTTCCAAACTCCATAAATAGATGCCCCTATGCATAAAAATACGTATAATTATGATGAAATGACTCAATCTTGAAATCTACACATCGAAATTTTGAATCAGAATATGTGCAAAAATCCAGGTAATCTCTGCAATCAGATTGGAGGTCAGTTTAATAAAAAAACTAATATTTTTACAACAAATGAATTGAACAGGCATATTATCTTTAGCCATTGCTTTCAATTAAGTATTTTGATTTACACAAAACTAAATTTGAAGAAAAACATAAAGAAGATAAAGCACAACTCTCATTAAGGACGTTATTCCTTCTCGTCCTTCGTCCTTCTTATTTCCTTCTTCTTATTAACTTCTTATCTCAAGTGAGTCTAAGTTTTTTTTCTCTTGTCTCCCTCCCTGGTAGAGTGTTGGCGATTATCTCCCATACACACAAAAAAACCCTCGAAAAAAACCCGCTCTCAGTACCGTACCGGACACGGGCGCGTTTTGTTTATTTGCACGGAAATAGTTTTTCTTATCGCGCCGGCATACGGCGTGCTTTGACATATCGCGATGGGTTTGCCTTTGCTGCTCTCGCTGCCGACGACGTTTCGCTCGCGTCTCTCCTAAACGGCGTGGAAAAAGGGTTGTTGAGGCAAACACAGCTACACACACACACACTATTAAGGACGTTATTCCTTCTCGTCCTTCGTCCTTCTTATTTCCTTCTTCTTATTAACTTCTTATCTCAAGTGAGTCTAAGCTTGCCTTTTCTAGCTTTCATTGGCTTAACTATATACCCGAATAGCTTTTATAACGTTATAAAACATGAAAACTAATCTACAGGAGATCAAGAACCAATAGCCAGCAACCAGCTCTATAATGTTGAAAGCAATTGGAATCCTAGAAAAAATGTATAAATTCGTAGAAATTTGAAGAATGATTAAGCTGATCGAACAGTATCCTAGAATAAATTTGCCAATGTACTTAGAACTGAATATACCCAAACGGAAAGGTTGAATTCGAATTGTGTTAATAGGAAAAAATAACAAAAAAATATAAACCATTCTTCGGAACGTTGAAATTAATTCATCACATGAAAAAAACAACAGACATATTCCAAAAACAAAAAATAAACAAAAAATAATTCAAATCAAAGCTAGAGGAAGTAAATAACAATAAATGGAAAATCACAAGTAAAAATGAATTTAGGGTTACACGTCACAAATAAACTATTAGCAGAGTTATACTACATATCGAATGCTGAACATTTTAGCAATCTGCTGCCCACCCTTAGTTCACTGAGAACAGATCGCGCGCTATCGCAGCGTTTGCGAGAGTAAATCGACAGCCAAGGGTAGCACGATCGGAGAACTGTTCCTGCCCTAACGAGCGATCTCTCAACCACGAACACACACACACATAGAAACGCGTATCGTATCCATCATCATCGGTGCAATTAGCTCACTTTGTTTACATTCCAACCGAACCGATGCCGATCGTGCCGCTCCCCTAGAAGCACCTGCTTTCCTCCCGCTCCATCAGTCATCTCGGGCGTCTAATCCAGACACGGTCATGTCATTATCGACGACTCAGCAACAGCGAAACCGAGAGAACGAGGGCGAGCGCGCACGCGAGAGAGAGAAACAGTCGCAAACGCAGACGCTCCTCGGCCGCTGAGGTCCCGATTCTTAAAACGCCAATTAACACAAGCCACAAAAATGCAAATGATTATCTTCTTAGGGGTATGTTTTGCTTAAAAAAGACACATATTGTTTACGGTATCATTTTTTAAAATAAAAAAAAAACATACTGATAAAATTCTCGAAATTACAAAAGAAATTGTATGAAATGATGTATCAACTGATCAATTTTTGTTTTTTTAACTCTTTTTGTGTGTTTTCTTTACTTTGAAGAATTGTTATCATGGACTAATCAAATTTAATGATCTTTCCATCCACTAATTTATTAACATTTTGGGTCTTATTGACACATTATGGTTTATCTCAAGCAAGTGCAACATTGTTCGCTAGCAAAATCAATTTTGACATGCAACATTTTTCAGGGTTGTAATTTAAATTAAAATAAATTCTTATTACAATCTTAAAATGTTTTTAAATTGATGGCGGTTACGAAGAAACTGAACAAATAATCTAAAGTGTAATTTACAAGCGTCTAGCATCGCTGCAGCAATAATTCTACGTTCGTATATTGCAACTATGACTACTGAGATGTTACTATGGCTACGGTTACCTCTGCCACCATACCTTGAGATCGTCTTCCCTTGAAGCACAACAAGCCTCATCGCTAGTACTGAAACACGTGTTCCTACCAGACACACATGGTCGCATTTGTCAGCACACCTGTGCAAAACCTGTCCCGAACACCCGTACCCTTCTTCCCTAATAGCGGATTCTAAGCGCGCGCGTTTCGTGCAAAGGAATTCCTTGAACACAAAACCAAAAAAAAACATACACACACACAACAACAAAACGTTGACCCTTTTCCCCTTGTCAAAACAAAACAAACGCCGCTG
>KZ067340.1:77385-97514 GCA_002091845.1 Anopheles cracens | reverse complement strand
CACGATCGATCAATACATCGCATCGACCTTCGCAACGACTGATCAGAACAATGCGGAACGAAAACAACCAAAACACGAGACACCAAACCCATTCCTCCGGAGAGCTTAATCAATTTTCGGCCCAAAACTTGCTCCTCTGCAACCCTTTTGCCGGCCAAGCGAGCCGAGCAGCAAAGCAAACCGACAGAAAAACAGTAAACGGAACACATCAACCGATCCGGCCGGGTACGGGTGGTGGCGGCGGTGGCGTCGCGGCGGTGCAGAAATTTCGATCGAAATAAAAACCGACCGAAAGTTTTTAGGCCCTGTGAATGCTTGCTCTGCGCCACTGTGTCGTCAAAAGGGTTTCGTGGGTGTGTAACGCAAGGTGAGAGCTTTCAAGAATACGAGGGAAGTTGTGTGGCAAGATCTTCGGCAAGGGTTGCCTCCAAGTGCCCATGCGCTAAGTCGTTAGTATGTGATCTTATTATGAGCTTTGCAAGCGTCTCATGTTGCAGTTCATCGATGGTTATGGTTTCGCTAACGGTGTGATGCTTAGTAAGGATGAAAATGAACGTGGAAATTTGAAGTTTGAATGATTGTAACATTTTATTAATTTAATGAATATTGTAGGATTTAGTCACTATTGAATTAGAATTGTAAAAATCGCTTTAGTTTCATAGTCATATTAGCTCATAACTAGAGAAAAAAGGCTAGAAAATATGTTCACTAGTGTTTAATTAATGTTTTCTTATAAATGTTAAAGCAAATTAGAACCTAATAATCATTACTTACTTATTTTAAAGTATGCTATATTTACAGAATATGGTAGAATATGGTCAATATACAACATTTGTCGATTACTAAATGAACCTTTTCGTCGGTATTGATCGTAAGGAAATACAACTTGTGAATGGTTAGCATGATCAGTTAATCCATTCAAAATTAAAATAATAAATATTTTCTTAACACCTTTTTAACTCATACCACTAATGATCAAAGTGTTGTAATTATCAAAGTGTTGTAATGTTTCGTTAATAAAATCATTCAAGCGCCTAAACCAAGTTCAAACATAATGATTTTTTACAACAAAGTATGGAAATGACTAATTTAATTTAGTTTTTTTTTTTATTTTTGTTGTAGCATTAACGAATAACGGTGCGATATCTTTGAGCTATGTTTAACCAAAGAACTTTAAGCAAACCTTTCAGTAGGATATGGGAGAACACACCGTTGTTTGTGTACATAAGGATGCAACCGAAAATTCCGATGTGTGCTTGTGTGTGTGTGTGTGTGGGGGTGCGTTTTGTTGTGAACGCTCATCTACATACATAATCCGTTGAAACGACGATATTCCGGTCAACCGTGTATGGGTGTGTGCGTTTGTGTGAATCATTTATTCAAGCTCAGTCGATCGCTGTTTCGCCGCTCAGCTCACTCCCTTCCCTCCCACTGGCGCTTTTTGCCTCCTTTTGTGTAAAACCGACCGGTTATGTCATTTATTAGTGAGACAGCGAGGATGAAGAGGTGGAGGACGCACCTGCCGGGTATAAATCGCCCACGGCAGAAAGGATATAACACACAGACGCACGGACGCACGCACACACGAGTACGGGCCAATGTCCTGGTGGAAAATTGGCGATAGAACGAATGGAAATGGAGCTTTTTCTCTCTCTCTCTCTCGCCATAACGTTGCCATTGCTGTGTTTATGTGTGCAGATCGAGCGATCCAAACGTGTCTATGTACTAAGGTGGGTTGGGGGGGGGGGGTGATGAGATGGAGTGTGTTCATCCGAATCACCACCTCCACCTCCCCCCGGGGGTTTATATACTCACGAGAGGGTGAGACACATAGGCGTACGAATAGGAAAGCATGTACCGCCAGGCTGCCACCGTGGGCTCTTTGCCATGGGAACTTCCTGCTCGGAACGATTCGATCCTGCTGCGGCTATGAGATGAGTAGAGAACGGTGTCTGTGCGCGTGTGTGTGTGCTGCTGTTCTTGCCCGCTTTATTCTGTGGAAACGGCCGTTTCGAGCTAGAATCGAAGCCGGAGCGCGCGTGTGTGTGGTGTGGCGGTTTGCCCTACTGGAGCCATACTGGAACCTTGCGCTCCTTTGTGTGTTTTCGAGTTGAGTGCTGCAAACGTGGTGCGCATGCGCATCACCACAACCACCACCACACCAGCTATAATTTACCCCGCATTCCACACTTGCCGGCGCACGGATGTCGTGTTTTGCGACGACGACGAGGACGATAGAACCGACCGAGGGTGAATGTTTTATGTGGCACCGTGCTCCGGCCGAAAGGACGATTCTATATAACGCGTTTCGGTACCAGGGAGAGAGGAAAGCGAGGTGGCTGAATGGGTGTATGTGTGTGTGTTTTTTTACCCGCCTCGGTCTCGGCCGCTCTTGAGGGACTTGCACCGAGCAGCAGCAGCAGCAGCAGCCAAGCAACTTTGTCCTGCTCGTGTGACATGTTTTCCCTTCTTGCTGTGGGTGTCTGTGGGTCCAAAAATTAGTTCGAAGTCACTTTTGTCTTTCGCCGCGCGTTCTCGGTGGTAGGGCGGGTGAGGTTGAGTGAAAGGGGGGCGAGGACACGGGGCTGAAGTTTGATCGTCCTGCCCGGCCCGAATCGCTTGGGTTCGAAAGCTTCCCCGCCTCGGTACGCCGATTATCACCTCTGCCCGTACCGAACCGTGTATGGGTGTGTGCGTTTGTGTGTGCGTTTGTGTGAATCATTTATTCAAGCTCAGTCGATCGCTGTTTCGCCGCTCAGCTCACTCCCTTCCCTCCCGCTGGCGCTTTTTGCCTCCTTTTGTGTAAAACCGACCGGTTATGTCATTTATTAGTGAGACAGCGAGGATGAAGAGGTGGAGGACGCACCTGCCGGGTATAAATCGCCCACGGCAGAAAGGATATAACACACAGACGCACGGACGCACGCACACACGAGTACGGGCCAATGTCCTGGTGGAAAATTGGCGATAGAACGAATGGAAATGGAGCTTTTTCTCTCTCTCTCTCTCGCCATAACGTTGCCATTGCTGTGTTTATGTGTGCAGATCGAGCGATCCAAACGTGTCTATGTACTAAGGTGGGTTGGGGGGGGGGGGGGGGGGGGGGGGGGGCGCGTTCGGGGGCCATTGCTCCTAATTTCATTTGGTTTTATTTACCACAACCGCACGGGCACGGTCGCTGCCGTGCATCGGTCAGAGGAACCGACCCGGTGCGCTGCTTTAAATCCTCTCTCCGCCTGGCGGGCTCATCGCCTATGTGATTTGTTTAGTTACCTCACATACATACTCACAAGAAGCAAGAAAGCATGTCCTTTCAATCCGTGGTCCGGGAGAGAATACCAAAAAAAAACAGCCACGAACCATAACACAAAACGCATGCGAGTTGTGAATGACACTGCAGATGTGGCTCATTTTTTGTCCCGTTTTTTTTTGTTGTTCGGTTGCCCGCGCGCTGCGTCTGGCAAGAAAGAACGGCATGCCTGTTCGGTACGAGGTACCGGGCGTCTCCATCGCGACCTTTTACGATCGTTGCTGTGTTGCATCGCGTTGCAGCCTGTACGCAGCACAAACACACACACACACACTCGAACCAAGCGAAAGGAGGAGGTCAAAGTTTGAAACTTTGCGCTGTGTGGTGTGCGGAAGGTTCGATGAACACATTCTTCTTGCCGTGCAGGGTAAATATATGTAGGTCAGCAACGCTCTCGTCGGTGGTCCCGTCTGTATGAAGCCAGCTGAGCTGGAGTTTTGGCGTTTTTGTTTGGTTCGTTTGCTTTTTTTGCGGTGTCATGAAGGTAAAGCGATCAAGGAGAAAAGGTTAAAAAACGGAGTTATCAACGATATTATTCAGGACGGGGGAAGACAGACGGATCGGATTTGGATCACTGTCGTCGGTTGTTCCCATCGTACGTCACACTCGTCCCACCACGTACGCCTCCTCGCTCCATGTTTGGACGTCCCGCGGGAAACCCGGAGACGCCATTAGGACGTGTCGACGGGGCAAGGTCAAACTGCGGTAGGGTGATGTTCCGCGCGCACCGTACGTACCGTACCGACCGGCATCTTTCGTCATCGTTTGCTCACTTTCACTACTTCAAAGACGTCCGTTTCGCCGTTAGATTTCGCGCCTTGACGGGCGTGATGCCGCACTTCCCCTCTGTGGCAGGGGGGGGGGGGGGGGGGGGGGGGGAGGTTAATCGTTTTTCGCTTTCGGAATGCGCCAATCCCGCCAAAGGTGGCACTTCCTGCCTTCGTGCCCAACTTACCCAACTTGCGAAGCGAAGGATCGTTAACGTATTCACCATCGTCGCCGCGTGGTAGCAACGGAACTTTCGGCAAACGGAACCGGCGAACCTGTTGCACTTGGAGAAAAACATAAATATACGTGAAAGTGATGAGTTGTTCGAAGAGCGTGGGTGGGGGATGTTTATTTTGTACCAATTTATTGCCCGCGTTCGGGGGCCATTGCTCCTAATTTCATTTGGTTTTATTTACCACAACCGCACGGGCACGGTCGCTGCCGTGCATCGGTCAGAGGAACCGACCCGGTGCGCTGCTTTAAATCCTCTCTCCGCCTGGCGGGCTCATCGCCTATGTGATTTGTTTAGTTACCTCACATACATACTCACAAGAAGCAAGAAAGCATGTCCTTTCAATCCGTGGTCCGGGAGAGAATACCAAAAAAAAATGAGGTGATCCTTTTGGATTCCTCCGCCTGGTGGGACACCCCGTACGGAATTAAAATTTCACAAAGATCCCCAGCCTCTGTCCCTCTCTCTCTTGCTCTCACTCCCAGCGCTGGAAGATCGTAGCCCGTCACGTCGGTAACGGTGTCCGCCGGGAAACGACGGGAACTTTGGCTTATATTTTGCACCAAACAAAAACGGAGGGGGTTCATATGATCGATTCACAACCACCCAGCAACGTGGTGCTCTTGTGGAATGGGGGGGTCCACAGCCAGCGCAACCTGTCCAATTCGGTTGAGATACTCTTGAGGGTAGAAATATGTCGTCCTCCTTTTTGGACTTCATAGCCCGAAACTCGTGATATGACTCGTGTAGTGGTTTTCGCATGCAATCGGAGAATGGATTCGAGCAGGAGTACACCGAAGTGCAACGCTTGGAATGCAACGCTTGGTAATTATTGTAATTGAAATGTTACACACGAGGGACATAGTATTGTGACGCGTGTAGCTTCCGTATAAAAGATTCAATAACAAATGAGAGCGATATGGTTTTGATGAGCTAACTATGATTTTATACAGCCTAAAATACTTATAATTGTGTTAAATGTTTTATAAGTAGTTACTTATTAAAAAGATAAGCCTGCAATGCCTGCTCTCTTCAGCAGTGAAGACAGACGGATCGGATTTGGATCACTGTCGTCGGTTGTTCCCATCGTACGTCACACTCGTCCCACCACGTACGCCTCTTAATGACACGCTAAAGCACAACGGTGCAGATGAAAGCTGCTCTGAAGGCGGCTGTACATTGCAAGTTTTTCCGGGAAATATAGGAAATTTTATAATAGTTTGCAGTAGCATTAATTTCGGCTCGTATGAATACGGCAAAATTATGTTATGAAAGAGCAAATTATGTTTAAAGCCTGTTGTAGTGAGGTAATTTATTGTTCAAAATTGCGCGTGTGTGTGTTTGTGTGGAAGACCAAAACAATTTCGTTTTGCCTACATCTGCAATTGGTGGAGCGCGCGAAAGCACGCATCAATCTTCCCTGTCCGCGTACGGGCTTGGCTTCGGCCAAATGAACATTAGAATCCTCTTCTAACACACGCTTTGATAAACACGAAGGGGGGGGTCGCTGAACTCCCTACTCCGTTCAAAACAGCTGGTCCGCTCGATGCACTTCACGTCACTGTGGAACTCACTTCCTCGGGCCGTCTGTGTGTGTGTGTGTGTGTGGCACGCGGTTGCATAAATAAATAATGCCCTCGTGGTGTGCGCCACCCCATCGCAGCCGGGTATCTCTTCAAGATCAAAAAAGGAAAAAAAACGCATACGCACACATGCACACGGGAGAGCACAAATAAAAACAATCCGTTCACGGTTGGGTGCAGATGGGAGAAGGGGGAGGAGGGTCGCTTTTGGGTGGCCAACATCCGGTGGCCCGAGGTGGCATTGTTTCACTCCCACCCCCTGTGCTTTGTTTGTTCAGGATGTTTCTTGCGGGACTGGCGGGAGTTGTTGTCTTGGCCACTTTGCTCGGCAACAGGTTGGCCCGCGCTTCGTTGAGGATTAAGTTGGGTGTTTGATTTTTTGCCCCCCACCCCCTCTTTCCCATTTTCTTTCAAACGGCTACGATAACTTACCAACCGTGACACTGACACTTTCTTCCGTGCTTTCTTTCGTTACAGATGCAGGTGAGTTTGATGACGGTGACAGGACGAGGACGACTCTTGGGGCGTAAGAATGTTGTTGTTCTTTACCACACTTTACACATGAAATGAGGAAAAAATGCGCTTATTTATTGAAGCTTTCTTCCCTCAAACATTATTCATCATTATCGGTCGGTTAAATCTTCTACCCGAACTTCAATGCACAAACCCCGCGGGAGAATGCAACGGACTTTAACGATTTAAGCTAGCGCCAGCTTTAAGATTCGGCGGCGGCCACCATGCGAAACGCACGTCCTTTAAGGCTTTAACGAGGCTCGAAGTGTATGACATTTTCCTTTACGCCCCGTACGGACGCGTTACGCATCCCGGCCAGCCGTGTGCCACCTTTGGCTTTTGCCACCGGAGCGGATCAACGGGTGGATCCGCTTGCATTATCGAGCGCCACTTGTCCCGGGTAGAATTGTCGTTTTTGTTTGTTTCCCTCCATCGAACACTGCTTATGTGTGCGTGTACGTGTGGGTGTGTGCTCTTTTGCATCCACCAAACCGCACGGGGCGAACGGAACGGAATGAAGCAGAGCTTCATTTGGGTTGATGATCACCACCAAACGGCTGAGGCAGAAGAAAAAAGCAGCGGACAACAAAAACGAAAACGATCCCATTTTATCCTCTTCGAACGTTCCACCCCTCTCCTTTTCCTCTTCCCCCACACGTGCACGTTCACTACATACAGCACACAGAATGCTCCGCTGGCTGGAACCGTAAATTTTCACTATAGTTCATGTTTCCGAGCGAACAAAGCCCATTCCCGAAGCGTTGTGTTTGCTATGTGCCGAGAAAATCCCGGCATCCTTTTGCGCTATTGCCATCCCATCCCGCTGTGCTCCTGCGAAGACTCGGTACATAGTGAAGCGAACGAGGGTCACTATGTGAAACGTGGGACGCCCGTGTGTGGGTGTCGGTGCGCCGGGGCTCATCGTTTGCTTTCCCCACGTACATTGATCCTTTCCGGTGTGCCTGGATGCTGGAGGATAATTTGCGCGGCGAATGGGAAAGGGATCCGATTGGAAGCAGGGAGAGCAGGACTATTCTCTACATAACAGAGCGAACGGCAACCGCGTGTGATCGCGTGTGCAGGAGAGAGCGAGATGGGGAGAGTAAATAGAGCAAACACCGAAGCAGCGGCCATCAATTGTATATGCGATAGGGAATGCGCTAGCGAGCGAGCACCTTTGTGTGTGAGAAAGAGAGAGTCTTGTGTACATAAGGGCGGGCGAAAAAGTTTAACCCACTATATACAACTCGCCCCCCTCCCCACACCCCTCCCTGCGCGCAGGATGAGCTCGGCCGGATCCTTTGTGTCGTGCTACTAGGGAGGGAGCTTTGGGCGGTATTTTCAACCATATTCGTTGCCATGGCAACTACCACAGGCTTTTGCTGCTGCTTCTAGGATTTTGTGGCGGGCGATGGCATACCGGTTTGGGGGTGGAAATGTCAAGCTCATCGCCTGTTTAAAATATGTGATGCTTTCCGTTTGTGGAAGAGAGCATTGAAGGAAGGAGAAAAAAAACGGAGAAACAACAGGCAGACAGGCAAAGTTGTCGAAAGTTTTATTCGCCCCAAAACATTAAACCGCCACCACTTGGGCCGTTGCCGGGGCCGCGTGTTGTATTAGGAGCGCGGGTGAGTTTCGAGTTTCTTGCCTGGTTGCTTGCTCGCTTGCTTACGTCGCACTCATTAGCTAGACAGGCAAAGTTGTCGAAAGTTTTATTCGCCCCAAAACATTAAACCGCCACCACTTGGGCCGTTGCCGGGGCCGCGTGTTGTATTAGGAGCGCGGGTGAGTTTCGAGTTTCTTGCCTGGTTGCTTGCTCGCTTGCTTACGTCGCACTCATTAGCTAGGACACGAACCCCGATAAGCAGTTCGAACCGTTCGGTTGTTGTTCGAGGTGATTGGAGGGCTCTGCAACGCGGGAGAGGGAGAGTTCGTTGTAAAGTTATGTCGCCGCGTGTATGCATGCCACTATGCTATTGACGATGTGAGCCAATAGAGCTTTTTTCGCTCCGTCAACTATCTTGCCGCTGAACTCCCTACTCCGTTCAAAACAGCTGGTCCGCTCGATGCACTTCACGTCACTGTGGAACTCACTTCCTCGGGCCGTGCGCTATTGCCATCCCATCCCGCTGTGCTCCTGCGAAGACTCGGTACATAGTGAAGCGAACGAGGGTCACTATGTGAAACGTGGGACGCCCGTGTGTGGGTGTCGGTGCGCCGGGGCTCATCGTTTGCTTTCCCCACGTACATTGATCCTTTCCGGTGTGCCTGGATGCTGGAGGATAATTTGCGCGGCGAATGGGAAAGGGATCCGATTGGAAGCAGGGAGAGCAGGACTATTCTCTACATAACAGAGCGAACGGCAACCGCGTGTGATCGCGTGTGCAGGAGAGAGCGAGATGGGGAGAGTAAATAGAGCAAACACCGAAGCAGCGGCCATCAATTGTATATGCGATAGGGAATGCGCTAGCGAGCGAGCACCTTTGTGTGTGAGAAAGAGAGAGTCTTGTGTACATAAGGGCGGGCGAAAAAGTTTAACCCACTATATACAACTCGCCCCCCTCCCCACACCCCTCCCTGCGCGCAGGATGAGCTCGGCCGGATCCTTTGTGTCGTGCTACTAGGGAGGGAGCTTTGGGCGGTATTTTCAACCATATTCGTTGCCATGGCAACTACCACAGGCTTTTGCTGCTGCTTCTAGGATTTTGTGGCGGGCGATGGCATACCGGTTTGGGGGTGGAAATGTCAAGCTCATCGCCTGTTTAAAATATGTGATGCTTTCCGTTTGTGGAAGAGAGCATTGAAGGAAGGAGAAAAAAAACGGAGAAACAACAGGCAGGCAGGCAAAGTTGTCGAAAGTTTTATTCGCCCCAAAACATTAAACCGCCACCACTTGGGCCGTTGCCGGGGCCGCGTGTTGTTTTTTTTTGCGGTGTCATGAAGGTAAAGCGATCAAGGAGAAAAGGTTAAAAAACGGAGTTATCAACGATATTATTCAGGACGGGGTTGGCGAAACTTTCCGTTGCACCCTTGCGTTGTGCGTACGTCACATTTGCCACACGAGGCTCGAAGTGTATGACATTTTCCTTTACGCCCCGTACGGACGCGTTACGCATCCCGGCCAGCCGTGTGCCACCTTTGGCTTTTGCCACCGGAGCGGATCAACGGGTGGATCCGCTTGCATTATCGAGCGCCACTTGTCCCGGGTAGAATTGTCGTTTTTGTTTGTTTCCCTCCATCGAACACTGCTTATGTGTGCGTGTACGTGTGGGTGTGTGCTCTTTTGCATCCACCAAACCGCACGGGGCGAACGGAACGGAATGAAGCAGAGCTTCATTTGGGTTGATGATCACCACCAAACGGCTGAGGCAGAAGAAAAAAGCAGCGGACAACAAAAACGAAAACGATCCCATTTTATCCTCTTCGAACGTTCCACCCCTCTCCTTTTCCTCTTCCCCCACACGTGCACGTTCACTACATACAGCACACAGAATGCTCCGCTGGCTGGAACCGTAAATTTTCACTATAGTTCATGTTTCCGAGCGAACAAAGCCCATTCCCGAAGCGTTGTGTTTGCTATGTGCCGAGAAAATCCCGGCATCCTTTTGCGCTATTGCCATCCCATCCCGCTGTGCTCCTGCGAAGACTCGGTACATAGTGAAGCGAACGAGGGTCACTATGTGAAACGTGGGACGCCCGTGTGTGGGTGTCGGTGCGCCGGGGCTCATCGTTTGCTTTCCCCACGTACATTGATCCTTTCCGGTGTGCCTGGATGCTGGAGGATAATTTGCGCGGCGAATGGGAAAGGGATCCGATTGGAAGCAGGGAGAGCAGGACTATTCTCTACATAACAGAGCGAACGGCAACCGCGTGTGATCGCGTGTGCAGGAGAGAGCGAGATGGGGAGAGTAAATAGAGCAAACACCGAAGCTGAACCATAACACAAAACGCATGCGAGTTGTGAATGACACTGCAGATGTGGCTCATTTTTTGTCCCGTTTTTTTTTGTTGTTGTTCGGTTGCCCGCGCGCTGCGTCTGGCAAGAAAGAACGGCATGCCCGTACGGTACGAGGTACCGGGCGTCTCCATCGCGACCTTTTACGATCGTTGCTGTGTTGCATCGCGTTGCAGCCTGTACGCAGCACAAACATACACACACACACACACTCGAACCAAGCGAAAGGAGGAGGTCAAAGTTTGAAACTTTGCGCTGTGTGGTGTGCGGAAGGTTCGATGAACACATTCTTCTTGCCGTGCAGGGTAAATATATGTAGGTCAGCAACGCTCTCGTCGGTGGTCCCGTCTGTATGAAGCCAGCTGAGCTGGAGTTTTGGCGCTTTTGTTTGGTTCGTTTGCTTTTTTTTTGCGGTGTCATGAAGGTAAAGCGATCAAGGAGAAAAGGTTAAAAAACGGAGTTATCAACGATATTATTCAGGACGGGGTTGGCGAAACTTTCCGTTGCACCCTTGCGTTGTGCGTACGTCACATTTGCCACACGAGGCTCGAAGTGTATGACATTTTCCTTTACGCCCCGTACGGACGCGTTACGCATCCCGGCCAGCCGTGTGCCACCTTTGGCTTTTGCCACCGGAGCGGATCAACGGGTGGATCCGCTTGCATTATCGAGCGCCACTTGTCCCGGGTAGAATTGTCGTTTTTGTTTGTTTCCCTCCATCGAACACTGCTTATGTGTGCGTGTACGTGTGGGTGTGTGCTCTTTTGCATCCACCAAACCGCACGGGGCGAACGGAACGGAATGAAGCAGAGCTTCATTTGGGTTGATGATCACCACCAAACGGCTGAGGCAGAAGAAAAAAGCAGCGGACAACAAAAACGAAAACGATCCCATTTTATCCTCTTCGAACGTTCCACCCCTCTCCTTTTCCTCTTCCCCCACACGTGCACGTTCACTACATACAGCACACAGAATGCTCCGCTGGCTGGAACCGTAAATTTTCACTATAGTTCATGTTTCCGAGCGAACAAAGCCCATTCCCGAAGCGTTGTGTTTGCTATGTGCCGAGAAAATCCCGGCATCCTTTTGCGCTATTGCCATCCCATCCCGCTGTGCTCCTGCGAAGACTCGGTACATAGTGAAGCGAACGAGGGTCACTATGTGAAACGTGGGACGCCCGTGTGTGGGTGTCGGTGCGCCGGGGCTCATCGTTTGCTTTCCCCACGTACATTGATCCTTTCCGGTGTGCCTGGATGCTGGAGGATAATTTGCGCGGCGAATGGGAAAGGGATCCGATTGGAAGCAGGGAGAGCAGGACTATTCTCTACATAACAGAGCGAACGGCAACCGCGTGTGATCGCGTGTGCAGGAGAGAGCGAGATGGGGAGAGTAAATAGAGCAAACACCGAAGCGGCGGCCATCAATTGTATATGCGATAGGGAAAGCGCGAGCGAGCGAGCACCTTTGTGTGTGAGAAAGAGAGAGTCTTGTGTACATAAGGGCGGGCGAAAAAGTTTAACCCACTATGTACAACTCGCCCCCTCCCCCCCCACACCCCTCTCTGCGCGCAGGATGAGCTCGGCCAGATCCTTTGTGTCGTGCTACTAGGGAGGGAGCTTTGGGCGGTATTTTCAACCATATTCGTTGCCATGGCAACTACCACAGGCTTTTGCTGCTGCTTCTAGGATTTTGTGGCGGGCGATGGCATACCGGTTTGGGGGTGGAAATGTCAAGCTCATCGCCTGTTTAAAATATGTGATGCTTTCCGTTTGTGGAAGAGAGCATTGAAGGAAGGAGAAAAAAACGGAGAAACAACAGGCAGACAGGCAAAGTTGTCGAAAGTTTTATTCGCCCCAAAACATTAAACCGCCACCACTTGGGCCGTTGCCGGGGCCGCGTGTTGTATTAGGAGCGCGGGTGAGTTTCGAGTTTCTTGCCTGGTTGCTTGCTCGCTTGCTTACGTCGCACTCATTAGCTAGGACACGAACCCCGATAAGCAGTTCGAACCGTTCGGTTGTTGTTCGAGGTGATTGGAGGGCTCTGCAACGCGGGAGAGGGAGAGTTCGTTGTAAAGTTATGTCGCCGCGTGTATGCATGCCACTATGCTATTGACGATGTGAGCCAATGAAGCTTTTTTCGCTCCGTCAACTATCTTGCCGCTGAACTCCCTACTCCGTTCAAAACAGCTGGTCCGCTCGATGCACTTCACGTCACTGTGGAACTCACTTCCTCGGGCCGCCTGTGTGTGTGTGTGGCACGCGGTTGCATAAATAAATAATGCCCTCGTGGTGTGCGCCACCCCATCGCAGGCGGGTATCTCTTCAAGATCAAAAAAGGAAAAAAAACGCATACGCACACATGCACACGGGAGAGCACAAATAAAAACAATCCGTTCACGGTTGGGTGCAGATGGGAGAAGGGGGAGGAGGGTCGCTTTTGGGTGGCCAACATCCGGTGGCCCGAGGTGGCATTGTTTCACTCCCACCCCCTGTGCTTTGTTTGTTCAGGATGTTTCTTGCGGGACTGGCGGGAGTTGTTGTCTTGGCCACTTTGCTCGGCAACAGGTTGGCCCGCGCTTCGTTGAGGATTAAGTTGGGTGTTTGATTTTTTGCCCCCCACCCCCTCTTTCCCATTTTCTTTCAAACGGCTACGATAACTTACCAACCGTGACACTGACACTTTCTTCCGTGCTTTCTTTCGTTACAGATGCAGGTGAGTTTGATGACGGTGACAGGACGAGGACGACTCTTGGGGCGTAAGAATGTTGTTGTTCTTTACCACACTTTACACATGAAATGAGGAAAAAATGCGCTTATTTATTGAAGCTTTCTTCCCTCAAACATTATTCATCATTATCGGTCGGTTAAATCTTCTACCCGAACTTCAATGCACAAACCCCGCGGGAGAATGCAACGGGCTTTAACGATTTAAGCTAGCGCTAGCTTTAAGATTCGGCTGCGGCCGCCATGCGAAACGCACGTCCTTTAAGGCTTTAGGCCTGCCCGGTGGGGGTGGGCGTTGGGCCTTTCATTGCAGCTTTAAGTCGAGAATGGGCCGAAAATGCACCGACCGACTGCACATGGTTGCATCCCGAGCCATTGTGTGCCGCTGGTGACCGAATATTATAATCCGGCGGGTGGGAGGACAGTTGTTTAAAACACAAAACACACATATCACAGCGATGGTCTCTGTACCCATCGCGCCGGCAGCAGTAGCAGCAGAGACGCGGAGATAATTTTCTCGGGATCGGGATCAGGGTCGGAAGAAAAAATGGCATACAAACAACACACAAAAAACCGAATGCCCTATAATGACACGCTAAAGCACAACGGTGCAGATGAAAGCTGCTCTGAAGGCGGCTGTACATTGGTTAATCGTTTTTCGCTTTCGGAATGCGCCAATCCCGCCAAAGGTGGCACTTCCTGCCTTCGTGCCCAACTTACCCAACTTGCGAAGCGAAGGATCGTTAACGTATTCACCATCGTCGCCGCGTGGTAGCAACGGAACTTTCGGCAAACGGAACCGGCGAACCTGTTGCACTTGGAGAAAAACATAAATATACGTGAAAGTGATGAGTTGTTCGAAGAGCGTGGGTGGGGGATGTTTATTTTGTACCAATTTATTGCCCGCGTTCGGGGGCCATTGCTCCTAATTTCATTTGGTTTTATTTACCACAACCGCACGGGCACGGTCGCTGCCGTGCATCGGTCAGAGGAACCGACCCGGTGCGCTGCTTTAAATCCTCTCTCCGCCTGGCGGGCTCATCGCCTATGTGATTTGTTTAGTTACCTCACATACATACTCACAAGAAGCAAGAAAGCATGTCCTTTCAATCCGTGGTCCGGGAGAGAATACCAAAAAAAAACAGCCACGAACCATAACACAAAACGCATGCGAGTTGTGAATGACACTGCAGATGTGGCTCATTTTTTGTCCCGTTTTTTTTTGTTGTTGTTCGGTTGCCCGCGCGCTGCGTCTGGCAAGAAAGAACGGCATGCCTGTTCGGTACGAGGTACCGGGCGTCTCCATCGCGACCTTTTACGATCGTTGCTGTGTTGCATCGCGTTGCAGCCTGTACGCAGCACAAACACACACACACACACTCGAACCAAGCGAAAGGAGGAGGTCAAAGTTTGAAACTTTGCGCTGTGTGGTGTGCGGAAGGTTCGATGAACACATTCTTCTTGCCGTGCAGGGTAAATATATGTAGGTCAGCAACGCTCTCGTCGGTGGTCCCGTCTGTATGAAGCCAGCTGAGCTGGAGTTTTGGCGTTTTTGTTTGGTTCGTTTGCTTTTTTTGCGGTGTCATGAAGGTAAAGCGATCAAGGAGAAAAGGTTAAAAAACGGAGTTATCAACGATATTATTCAGGACGGGGTTGGCGAAACTTTCCGTTGCACCCTTGCGTTGTGCGTACGTCACATTTGCCACACGAGGCTCGAAGTGTATGACATTTTCCTTTACGCCCCGTACGGACGCGTTACGCATCCCGGCCAGCCGTGTGCCACCTTTGGCTTTTGCCACCGGAGCGGATCAACGGGTGGATCCGCTTGCATTATCGAGCGCCACTTGTCCCGGGTAGAATTGTCGTTTTTGTTTGTTTCCCTCCATCGAACACTGCTTATGTGTGCGTGTACGTGTGGGTGTGTGCTCTTTTGCATCCACCAAACCGCACGGGGCGAACGGAACGGAATGAAGCAGAGCTTCATTTGGGTTGATGATCACCACCAAACGGCTGAGGCAGAAGAAAAAAGCAGCGGACAACAAAAACGAAAACGATCCCATTTTATCCTCTTCGAACGTTCCACCCCTCTCCTTTTCCTCTTCCCCCACACGTGCACGTTCACTACATACAGCACACAGAATGCTCCGCTGGCTGGAACCGTAAATTTTCACTATAGTTCATGTTTCCGAGCGAACAAAGCCCATTCCCGAAGCGTTGTGTTTGCTATGTGCCGAGAAAATCCCGGCATCCTTTTGCGCTATTGCCATCCCATCCCGCTGTGCTCCTGCGAAGACTCGGTACATAGTGAAGCGAACGAGGGTCACTATGTGAAACGTGGGACGCCCGTGTGTGGGTGTCGGTGCGCCGGGGCTCATCGTTTGCTTTCCCCACGTACATTGATCCTTTCCGGTGTGCCTGGATGCTGGAGGATAATTTGCGCGGCGAATGGGAAAGGGATCCGATTGGAAGCAGGGAGAGCAGGACTATTCTCTACATAACAGAGCGAACGGCAACCGCGTGTGATCGCGTGTGCAGGAGAGAGCGAGATGGGGAGAGTAAATAGAGCAAACACCGAAGCAGCGGCCATCAATTGTATATGCGATAGGGAATGCGCTAGCGAGCGAGCACCTTTGTGTGTGAGAAAGAGAGAGTCTTGTGTACATAAGGGCGGGCGAAAAAGTTTAACCCACTATATACAACTCGCCCCCCTCCCCACACCCCTCCCTGCGCGCAGGATGAGCTCGGCCGGATCCTTTGTGTCGTGCTACTAGGGAGGGAGCTTTGGGCGGTATTTTCAACCATATTCGTTGCCATGGCAACTACCACAGGCTTTTGCTGCTGCTTCTAGGATTTTGTGGCGGGCGATGGCATACCGGTTTGGGGGTGGAAATGTCAAGCTCATCGCCTGTTTAAAATATGTGATGCTTTCCGTTTGTGGAAGAGAGCATTGAAGGAAGGAGAAAAAAACGGAGAAACAACAGGCAGACAGGCAAAGTTGTCGAAAGTTTTATTCGCCCCAAAACATTAAACCGCCACCACTTGGGCCGTTGCCGGGGCCGCGTGTTGTATTAGGAGCGCGGGTGAGTTTCGAGTTTCTTGCCTGGTTGCTTGCTCGCTTGCTTACGTCGCACTCATTAGCTAGGACACGAACCCCGATAAGCAGTTCGAACCGTTCGGTTGTTGTTCGAGGTGATTGGAGGGCTCTGCAACGCGGGAGAGGGAGAGTTCGTTGTAAAGTTATGTCGCCGCGTGTATGCATGCCACTATGCTATTGACGATGTGAGCCAATGAAGCTTTTTTCGCTCCGTCAACTATCTTGCCGCTGAACTCCCTACTCCGTTCAAAACAGCTGGTCCGCTCGATGCACTTCACGTCACTGTGGAACTCACTTCCTCGGGCCGCCTGTGTGTGTGTGTGGCACGCGGTTGCATAAATAAATAATGCCCTCGTGGTGTGCGCCACCCCATCGCAGGCGGGTATCTCTTCAAGATCAAAAAAGGAAAATAAAACGCATACGCATACATGCACACGGGAGAGCACAAATAAAAACAATCCGTTCACGGTAGGGTGCAGATGGGGGAAGGGGGAGGAGGGTCGCTTTTTGGTGGCCAACATCCGGTGGCCCGAGGTGGTATTGTTTCACTCCCACCCCCTGTGCTTTGTTTGTTCAGGATGTTTATTGCGGGACTGGCGGGAGTTGTTGTCTTGGCCACTTTACTCGGCAACAGGTTGGCCCGCGCTTCGTTGAGGATTAAGTTGGGTGTTTGATTTTTTGCCCCCCCCCCCCCCCCCCCGAGAGAGAGAGAGTGAGCGAAATGGCGCGACCCATAAGAGAATATTAAATGGCGTGCGTGTGTATCGCGATGCCCGATGGCCACGGCGGGGGTCACGGGGATTATTCGGCACCGGGTCGGCGTCGTCGGCGTCGTCGTGGGATGAGGGCCTGAACTCGCGCGTAAAAGGGGTTTCCCAGCGCTCGTAGACAGTTTTTTTGCGTTTGGTTTGAATCGTGTTCTCTTTTTTTCGTTGGTTTTGTTTAAAGTCTGACACATGTGGGTTGCCCCTTCTCCCTTCCCAGCGCACGAAGATAAGGGACGGCCGAGTTCGCGTCTTCTCGACGGTGGTGGTGGGCGCCTTCGGGCGTGAATCACATGTGCCGCCCGGAAGGTCGCTCTTTGTTTTATCCCTTTTAATTGTCATCGGTCACCATTATCCGTCGTGGAAAGTAGGTTGGCAATGGCACACTGGAAATGGCAACGGGACTTTAAACCTAACGATAGAAATGGAAGTTTTTGGTTCATAAGGAGTTGTTGTTCTTGTTCCTTCTTGCAGAAGGAGTTACAGCAAAATCTCTCAACATTTAAAATTTTGTGAAATTTGAATAATGAAAAGAGATTTAAAGTTTAGAACAGCAGATTAGTTTTCTACACCCAATCAGATGTTCAGGAGTAGATTAGTCTTTCAGGGCAGATTAAAACGGATTAAGACACCTTCGCTTTAAGAAGAATATTCTGTCATATTTCACCGGAGTGATATATTCTCTTGTTTCCGGTGTGCCTGGATGCTGGAGGATAATTTGCGCGGCGAATGGGAAAGGGATCCGATTGGAAGCAGGGAGAGCAGGACTATTCTCTACATAACAGAGCGAACGGCAACCGCGTGTGATCGCGTGTGCAGGAGAGAGCGAGATGGGGAGAGTAAATAGAGCAAACACCGAAGCAGCGGCCATCAATTGTATATGCGATAGGGAATGCGCTAGCGAGCGAGCACCTTTGTGTGTGAGAAAGAGAGAGTCTTGTGTACATAAGGGCGGGCGAAAAAGTTTAACCCACTATATACAACTCGCCCCCCTCCCCACACCCCTCCCTGCGCGCAGGATGAGCTCGGCCGGATCCTTTGTGTCGTGCTACTAGGGAGGGAGCTTTGGGCGGTATTTTCAACCATATTCGTTGCCATGGCAACTACCACAGGCTTTTGCTGCTGCTTCTAGGATTTTGTGGCGGGCGATGGCATACCGGTTTGGGGGTGGAAATGTCAAGCTCATCGCCTGTTTAAAATATGTGATGCTTTCCGTTTGTGGAAGAGAGCATTGAAGGAAGGAGAAAAAAACGGAGAAACAACAGGCAGGCAGGCAAAGTTGTCGAAAGTTTTATTCGCCCCAAAACATTAAACCGCCACCACTTGGGCCGTTGCCGGGGCCGCGTGTTGTATTAGGAGCGCGGGTGAGTTTCGAGTTTCTTGCCTGGTTGCTTGCTCGCTTGCTTACGTCGCACTCATTAGCTAGGACACGAACCCCGATAAGCAGTTCGAACCGTTCGGTTGTTGTTCGAGGTGATTGGAGGGCTCTGCAACGCGGGAGAGGGAGAGTTCGTTGTAAAGTTATGTCGCCGCGTGTATGCATGCCACTATGCTATTGACGATGTGAGCCAATAGAGCTTTTTTCGCTCCGTCAACTATCTTGCCGCTGAACTCCCTACTCCGTTCAAAACAGCTGGTCCGCTCGATGCACTTCACGTCACTGTGGAACTCACTTCCTCGGGCCGTCTGTGTGTGTGTGTGTGTGTGGCACGCGGTTGCATAAATAAATAATGCCCTCGTGGTGTGCGCCACCCCATCGCAGCCGGGTATCTCTTCAAGATCAAAAAAGGAAAAAAAACGCATACGCACACATGCACACGGGAGAGCACAAATAAAAACAATCCGTTCACGGTTGGGTGCAGATGGGAGAAGGGGGAGGAGGGTCGCTTTTGGGTGGCCAACATCCGGTGGCCCGAGGTGGCATTGTTTCACTCCCACCCCCTGTGCTTTGTTTGTTCAGGATGTTTCTTGCGGGACTGGCGGGAGTTGTTGTCTTGGCCACTTTGCTCGGCAACAGGTTGGCCCGCGCTTCGTTGAGGATTAAGTTGGGTGTTTGATTTTTTGCCCCCCACCCCCTCTTTCCCATTTTCTTTCAAACGGCTACGATAACTTACCAACCGTGACACTGACACTTTCTTCCGTGCTTTCTTTCGTTACAGATGCAGGTGAGTTTGATGACGGTGACAGGACGAGGACGACTCTTGGGGCGTAAGAATGTTGTTGTTCTTTACCACACTTTACACATGAAATGAGGAAAAAATGCGCTTATTTATTGAAGCTTTCTTCCCTCAAACATTATTCATCATTATCGGTCGGTTAAATCTTCTACCCGAACTTCAATGCACAAACCCCGCGGGAGAATGCAACGGACTTTAACGATTTAAGCTAGCGCCAGCTTTAAGATTCGGCGGCGGCCACCATGCGAAACGCACGTCCTTTAAGGCTTTAGGCCTGCCCGGTGGGGGTGGGCGTTGGGCCTTTCATTGCAGCTTTAAGTCGAGAATGGGCCGAAAATGCACCGACCGACTGCACATGGTTGCATCCCGAGCCATTGTGTGCCGCTGGTGACCGAATATTATAATCCGGCGGGTGGGAGGACAGTTGTTTAAAACACAAAACACACATATCACAGCGATGGTCTCTGTACCCATCGCGCCGGCAGCAGTAGCAGCAGAGAAGCAGAGATAATTTTCTCGGGATCGGGATCAGGGTCGGGAGAAAAAATGGCATACAAACAACACACAAAAAACCGAATGCCCTATAATGACACGCTAAAGCACAACGGTGCAGATGAAAGCTGCTCTGAAGGCGGCTGTACATTGCAAGTTTTTCCGGGAAATATGGGAAATGTTATAATAGTTTGCAATAGCATTAATTTCGGCTCGTTTTAATACGGAAAAATTATGTTGTGAAAGAGCAAATTATGTTTAAAGCCTGTTGTAGTGAGGTAATTTATTGTTCAAAATTGCGCGTGTGTGTGTTTGTGTGGAAAACCAAAACAATTTCGTTTTGCCTACATCTGCAATTGGTGGAGCGCGCGAAAGCACGCATCAATCTTCCCTGTCCGCGTACGGGCTTGGCTTCGGCCAAATGAACATTAGAATCCTCTTCTAACACACGCTTTGATAAACACGAAGGGGGGGGCGCTCATTGAAATGAACACTTCCGGTTCATTCCGTCTGGCGCT
>KZ067340.1:40557-43256 GCA_002091845.1 Anopheles cracens | reverse complement strand
ACCCGATGCAACCCCCTTGTTTGGTATCGTTTCATCATTGGTTTTTTTGTTGTATATAAATAATAATACGCTCGAAGCCGGGCAGTCGGCACAGTTCGAGACATCCTAAACAAACAACGCGCACTAGCAATAAATTGTCTAACATCATCTTATCAACCCTCCCAGCAGGCTCCTCTACAGCGCACTACCGGATATCTCTTCATCCTTAACAATAAGCAACGATTCGGTTTGTATATATGGATGTGTGCTGTTTTTGGTTTATGGTTATCGTACTCTACTGCGTTAGAAATCGCCTGTGTCTCACCGTCTAGGTTTCCGGTATCGGTTTCGGCTAACAAAAAGGAAAAAGCATGGGAGCGGTCGCAAAAACGGTCACCGGTCACGAAGGATGTGTGGAGAAACAATAATTTAGACTAGGTTCAACGGTTGCTAATGGATACGAATCGTCTCCGCAAAAAAACTTCGCCTCCTTTGCCTCGGTACACCACACACTGCTGTTGCACTTTCCTTCCTGGCTACTTCCAATCTTACCAGTGCAGTTGTTTTTGATTACATTTCATCGTTTGATTTCCTGTTTGTTCGTTTTTTGTTGTGTGTTGCTGCTTTGTTGCTTTTTAGTGCCTGCGGAGAAGGTTCTGTTCACCGGGGGAATCTAGCTGGGCTGCGGTGCAACCAGCGCCGCACTTGACTGACGCAGCAACATGGAGGGCGGCCGTTTGCACCGTTTCCACGTGGGAATTTGATAGACGTGTGGCTCATTCTACAATTAAAATTAAACGTAGAGATTAAATAGCTTTCCTTTCGAAACGATACGCTACTCTTCGCACGTCCCTTAACATAGTATATCTTAGCATTAAAACGACATCCTGCTCCATCCGCAGCGGTCGGGGCAGAAACACAAGTGCACACCGGAAAGAGAAGTAGAGAAAGGCAGCTTTCGCGAGAGAAAAATCACCCCCGTGCGCACGACACGCCACGGACGTAAAGGTGAGAACACATATGCGTAAATAATGGCCTGAGTCCCATCATGGTTTTGCTGTGGTACAAATGATACCCATCAAAATTAGAATGAAGAAAGTCCTACACGATAATAAGTCTAATCATCACAAAGTATACTACCCCGTACTCGTTCAACCGCCGTATGGTGTTAAAAAAGAGTATGAGTGGCGTTTTTTAAAGATTCGAAACACTTCCATCGGTTTGCGTGGTGGGCACTTCGGCATCACACACACACACACACACACACACAACCCGATGCAACCCCCTTGTTTGGTATCGTTTCATCTAGCGGGAAGAGAGAACCGTAAAAATCAGTCGTACACCTGACTAGTCGATAGATTATTTGTGCTCATTTACTCATTGGCTCCGAGATACTCAACGTTCAATTCAAGTCCAATACCATTTCACTCACACGACACAAACGCACACACAGGGGATAATGTCCTTTACGTTTCCATACCGTTCCCGCTCCGCATCCTTAAAACGTTCCATTAAACATAAAAAATCGGGCTCATGCTTAGGTGGCTAAAGAACTTTGTCCCTTCGCTACAGTATCGCCGTTCGTCGTATTTGAAAGATAGGCTGCTGTTGTAAGTTCTACTGTAAGAGTCTGTTGCTGCTATAGCGCATTTATTGAGATAACATCTGTCATGCCCGAACTACTACCCATATCGCACACACTCCCGGTCTTCCGGTTAGACTTTTGCTACTTGTTACTGTTTCACTCTGTTTTTGTACAATTTACCTTAGCTACTGTTACAGGCGTATGCGGGAGAACTTTTCTGCTATAGCGCATTTATTGAGATAACATCTGTCATGCCCGAACTACTACCCATATCGCACACACTCCCGGTCTTCCGGTTAGACTTTTGCTACTTGTTACTGTTTCACTCTGTTTTTGTACAATTTACCTTAGCTACTGTTACAGGCGTATGCGGGAGAACTTTTTGTTTTGTGTTTTTTTTTCTTCATTTTATGGCCCAACAATGGCGAATGAAAGAGAGGGAAGGAAGAGGGGTTGTTTTGGGGGCGTATTTCTATAAACAATTCCAGATCTGAACCTGTGTTTATTCTATCGTTAAAAGGTAGCGAAAAATTAGTTCGACGATCGTTGAAAAAGTGTGTGTGAGTGAGAGAGAAGGAGTAAAATGTAAAATTTTAAAGTAAAAGCCTCTAAAATACACACAACTCCTCTACGGTGAATAAATTCCGAATGCACATTTGCACCGTTTCCACGTGGGAATTTGATAGACGTGTGGCTCATTCTACAATTAAAATTAAACGTAGAGATTAAATAGCTTTCCTTTCGAAACGATACGCTACTCTTCGCACGTCCCTTAACATAGTATATCTTAGCATTAAAACGACATCCTGCCCCATCCCCAGCGGTCGGGGCAGAAACACAAGTGCACACCGGAAAGAGAAGTAGAGAAAGGCAGCTTTCGCGAGAGAAAAATCACCCCCGTGCGCACGACACGCCACGGACGTAAAGGTGAGAACACATATGCGTAAATAATGGCCTGAGTCCCATCATGGTTTTGCTGTGGTACAAATGATACCCATCAAAATTAGAATGAAGAAAGTCCTACACGATAATAAGTCTAATCATCACAAAGTATACTACCCCGTACTCGTTCAACCGCCGTATGGTGTTTAAAAAGAGTATGAGTGGCGTTTTTTTTAAAGATTCGAAACACTTC
>KZ067340.1:20557-35557 GCA_002091845.1 Anopheles cracens | reverse complement strand
GGCTGGTTCGACGGATCGCCCAGGGCAACCTGTGCCTGCAGACCGGCGAGCTGCAGTGCCACCTTCTCCGAGACCGGGAAATCATCGCACTGCAGATGGAAATGTTCATTTGTTACACGAGAAAAGTGAGCGAGGATTTGCTTTAATTCACCTACCTTCACAACGCTGTACACGGCCTGTGCGTACAGCATGTTCACCTCGACCGGGTCCTGCGAGAGCTCCCGTGTGCTCTTGAACAAGCGCTTCTTGAACACGAAACGGTTCTCGCCCGAACCCAGCGTGGTTGCGTTCTTGCGCAACGTTGAGTTGGACGCGTGAATCTTCGTCTGCTTGCTGTGAAAAAGGCGGATTGCGCGAAAAGAGAAGAAAACCACATTCAAACAAAAACGAATGTCCAACCGACCGCTGCGTGGTCTCTTGGTGGGTGGTGGGTGTTCTGCGGTTCGCGTCGCACCCCGTTTCGTGTATGTGTCATACGAGAAAATTTGTTCGTCAAATTCCTCAGGCGTCAGCGAGGTGGTTTGCGTCAGGTTGTGTAGTATTTGGGCAGCTTGGTACTGAGTAGTTCCTCGGGCAGTTTCAGATACAGTACGATCCGGTACGCCCGGCGGTTCACTTTTTTCACTATGTTCGTCAGGCGAGTGTCCCGGTCACGGCCACTGTGTGGTGGCGTAATTAGTTTAGGGTTTGCATTGTATGTTCGAGGATACCATACGTTTGTTTTCAACCGTTTGCAGCGCGCCATTTTGCCGGAAAGATTCAGAGAAGAAGAGGTATAGTGTCCCGAGGGGCACGCATTATTGGATCGTGTTGTATTCGTGAAATGAAGTTGCGTTCCATATGTACACATTTCAAAACCTTTCCAGCACAGCACACCAACACACGGCAGCAAATGGGTTTGTTCAAGTTACGATGATGAACGATGGTTTGAATGGCAATTCTGAAACAACAAATCTACATATGGATATTTACATCACTTTATATAATGTATATAACAATCCAAAATTTTTGATAAATTCTACGTCATGAAAACTACTCCAGAAAAGGTTTAGAGAGGTATCTCTGCTGCATCGATTTGTACCGAGGATTCTACTCATAAATGCAGGTTAATCAGAAACTCAATTTGATCATCACGATCCTCCAGAAATCAATTACACCAATCCGTCATTCAGATGCAAATGTACAATCGTGTTATCGCTTTGTTAGTTTATCATCCGGAAGTCACGCATTGTCCACACGTCTGTGCACATCAGGTCAGTCGGTTAGAATGTCCAACACACGTCTGCTAATCAGAGTCCAATGTACGCCAATCCGTCCCACATAAAGTCGTCACACTCGAAATCCAAGAAAATAAAACACGAACAAACACGAGAGGCAACCAGCGAAATACTCACGCTTCCCAGGCGGCGATAATGTCGTACAGATAGTCGTGCGATTTGACATGCTCTTCCCCATCCGGCCGCGATTGATAGATCGCCCAGCCTTCGATGTTGCACAGTCCCAGCTTCTCGGCCAGCTTCGCCACCGCATCGCTGGCCGTATCGGTCGGATGCACATCGATCGCCTTTGTGCGCCCATCGAGGAAGAAGAAACGACAGACGATCGTGCCTAGTCGTCGCATTGCCTACGGTCAGACGGATGAAGCCGTTTAAGAATTGTACTTTGGGTGAAATTTTGCTCTGCCACACTTACCGCTACCTCCACGCTCGACGGTGGATACTGCCGGCAGCGAACCTTAGTGTTCTTGCAATTGTCCAAACACCACTGCACGTACTGGCGCAGCTTACCCTCGAGCGATTCGAGATTCTTCTTCAGGAAGCTCACGAAATACCGGAACAGCAGTTTGCTCGGCTGGAAGGCGACGATCGTCAGACAGAGCAGCAGCCAGACGCGATCCGTCCAGTCCACGCTTGGGTTGTTCGTCGCCTGGCGCATACACTGGACGAAGATTTCGTCACGCAGCTCCTCCCGCTCGATGCCCTGCCCGATGATGAACTGGATGACCTGCAGCTCCCGCTCGTTGTTCAGCTCCCCGCGGATGTACTTGCAAAGGTCGCGGAACACGTTACACGCAATGGTCACGTTCTCCGGATCGTACATGTGGATGTGCGAGGACGGGATCGTGGTACCCCGGTAGTACGTAATCATCTCGTACTTCGGCACCATGTCGACCGATTTGCGGCCCTTGCGCGTCAACGTCGCCATAATTGTGCCCTCCGGCGACCGTTCGTGTGTGTTGTAGTAGCTTTCGGCAAACTCGAGAATGTCGTAGTACACATCGTCCCGCAGCAATTCCTTCTCACGCTCCGTAATGTCCAGCTGCTGCATCTCTTGGAGCTTCTTCTCCACCCGGTACTTGCGGCGCTGTTCACGCTCCGCGAACGGATGGCCACCGCCGGTGGAGGATGCCCGCGAGCTCGGACGCGAGTGTTTGGGCGATGACGGGCTCATCGGACCGCTAGAGCCGGTGCGCTGGATCGGACTAGCCGAGCGTATGACAGCGGGGCTTTTGGGGCGCAACTTGTGGCCGCTGGTTCCATTCTCCAGATGCACGTAAGCGTGACTAGGGGCGGCATGCGCATGCGGTGGAGGTTGTGGCGCTTCGTTTTGAGCCACCGGATGGGGCAGAGCGGGCTGGTTGGGTAGCGGCGCATGATGCGTCGGTAGGGCCTGATGCGCATGGGGTGGTGGTATCGGTTGCTGATGTGCGTGCACCGGAGGTGGTGGGGCAATCGATGGGTGTTGCGAAGCTGCAGCCATCACTTGCGGTTGATGCTGCGGAATTGGTGGCACCTTTTCGTGTCCATCTAGTGGCGGTGGCGGTAGCTCCTTCAGGTGAATAACGGCCTCGTAAATCGGTTCTTCGTGGCGCCGGATATGGTGAAGCTTCTAGTGGCGGTGGCGGTAGCTCCTTCAGGTGAATAACGGCCTCGTAAATCGGTTCTTCGTGGCGCCGGATATGGTGAAGCGTGGCGGGATGATGTGACTGAGCCGCCGGAAGTGTGTGGTTGTTGTTCTCGATCGGAGGAGGCGGTGGCGGCATGGTTGGCTCGGGCAGTGATGGAATCCTGTGGAAAGAAACTCATGTTAGGAATAATACGATTGCAACAGCGTCAGGAATTCTTACCCGCCCAATGGTTTCGGAGTGGTTGGCTTGTTCAGGTTGTTATTGTTGTTATTAATATTATTGTTGTTGCTAAGCATGTTGCTGGTTCCATTCACCAGCGGACCCTTTGCAGATGGAGCGGCAGAAACATTGTTGTTCCGCTCGCTCGTCAATCCCTCGATCTCCTGCTGTATGACCGATTCCAGCTCCACGTCCAGATCCTCCACGAGGTTGTCCATCTTCTCGCCGATCTCGTCAATGATCGCGTTCGAGTTCGCGTTTGGCTGTACCTCGCTGAGGAAAGCAAACAGATTGTCCAGATCAACCGAATCGTTGCTCTGCAGGCTGGCAGAACCGGCCCCTTTCACGCCACCGGCCTGCAACGGACCGCTGCCGTTCTTCTCGCCCCCGGCCGCTCCATTCTGCTGCAGTGAAGCTTGCGCAAGGCGACTGTTATTGTTTGCGACATGCTGTTGTGAGTGCAGTTTCGAGTTTATCTGCTCGGCCATTTGCGACAAAGCGAGTATCTCTTCTTTCGCAACCCTGCAGGGAAAAAGGTGTCAGCATTAGTTCGGAAGTGTTACGCGATATTAGAGGGTGTTAGTGTGTGTGCAACTGCAACTAGTACAGGACTTCGTACTTCTACGGCAACTGGTACACGTGCATTCTATCGCGGTTTCGATCAACACTAACTAGGAAGCGGGTAGCAGAGGACATTCGGACAGACATACGCGTTTACAACAGATACACATTACAGAGAGACTAGACGTTTAGGGCCGCGGACGGCCCACTCACCCGTTTCCGTGCCCACATCCGGTACTACATATTAGCATGCTTATACAATGTACGAAAATCAAAACAGGGATTTGTTGGTTTCAATTCAGGATGAGTAGAGTTGTTACGGGACGAAAATAGCAAGCAACAGAGGCGGAGACAGTGTGGTTCGGGTATGATGGTGGTAAGGGCTTGGACTAACCCATTACGGCGGTGGTTACAATGGATAAGGAAATCAAGAGTATCACCAATGTTAGGTTTGCAAAGCTGTGGAAAATGAACAGTATAGCATTTCAAAAACTGGATTGTAGAATCAGATGTAGAAAATATGCGGAAGAAAGGCAAGTTAAGCTTTTTCATGCGGTATAAGATAATAACTACTCAAAATACGGATCCGATTAATGATTATGCAGCATGTCCACGACATCGAAAAATCCCCTCCCCACGTATCCCCCCGGACAAGTGTTATAAAATATACTTTCACAGCAAAATATTCAACTACTACTCTTAGGATCACGAAATGGTGAGCAACAGTCCACAACCAAGCCCGAGAACAGACCTTTCGCTTTCCTCCAGCGCCTTCCGATCGGCTTCTGCCTGTGCCGCTTCTCGCTCCCGCCGTTCCGCTTCCAGCCGCTCCCGTTTGCGCATCTCCTCGTCCACACGGCGCATTTCACGCAGCGCCGTCGCTACTTCCCGCGCGAATACACCGCGCAGATGGCTCTGGATGACGATGGCGGCGCGCCGTTTCTTCAGGAACTCGATGCGCAACTTCCAGCCCTTGTACGCGTGCTGTATCTTGAGGGCGGCCGAACGGATCCGCCGGTACTGGCGCTGCTGGCTGAAGCGTTTCCAGTTGCGCTGGATGACCAGTGCCTTCGAGTTGATCACCTGCTTGCGAGCGTCCTCGAGCGGTTCGTGCACCACGCTGCGCAGGAACACCTTCGTCCGTCCCATCTGCCACTCGGTGGTCGGTACGTTCAACTCCCGTATCACGGCCAACGCCTGATCCTGGCTGGACATGTTGCGGAACCGTTTCGTGAGACACTGGTACTTCTGCACGAAATCGTCGAACGTCAGGTGCACCGGGAAGCCCTCGCGCCGTATGCGGATGATGTCGAGCATGCCGAGATAGCGCAGCTGGTCCAGCACGAGCTGATTGTCGTAGTCGTTCGGCAGCTTCTCGGCGTTCGGTTTGATGCAGCGCACGTACCACGGATTGGTGCTCTGCAGTACGTCCACCAGCGCCTGCAGCTGCTGGCGGAACGTGTCGCTCACCGTGAGCTTCCCCTTGGAGGTGCCGCGCGACACGGTGCTCGTGGCGGACGGGGCCGACTGGACGTGCTGGATCGAGAGCAGATCCTGGAAGGAAGCGATCTCCTGCACGAACGTGTTCGTACTGCGGCTCATGTGATCGAACAGCACGTCCTGCTGCACGTCGCGGTTCTTGTCGACGAACCCCTTCACGGTGTAGCTAACGCAGCCCGCGTAGTGCCGGATACCGAACTCCGACTCCCAGTGGCGCCGGTCCTGGCCCTTCACGTAGCTACCGTGCGTTTCGAACTCACCGTGCAGATTTGTGAGGTACGCCGTGTCCGACCCCTTTGGCATATGGCACTGTTCCGTCAGCAGCTTGAGAATGCAACGCGGGGGCTTCTCGATTAGCTCCAGACATTGCGTGTTATCGGTGAACTGGATGTGGGAGAACTTGATTTCCTCTTGGCGGTACTGGAATGGGAAGAAGGTAAACAAAAAAAAAACACAAATTTACATTACAGGTCCACCGGGGAGGAGGAGGTAACGAATTCTGGTACGTACGATCTCCTGCTCCAACGCAAACACGTAGTGGTTGAAGAATTTGTGCAGCTTCTCGTTCGTGTAGTTAATGCACAGCTGCTCGAACGAGTTGGTGTTGAAATTTTCGAACCCAAAAATGTCCAGCACGCCCAAAAACCGGGACGCATCCTGGCCCGGGTTGATGCACGTGTTGATATGGCTGATTAACCAGGCGAAGGTGCGCGAGTAGAGCGCTTTCGCCATTGCGTGCCGGTTCTCGCCCGCTTCCTGCAGCTTGAGCGGGATCTCCGTGATGTTGCCGCGCACGTTGATCTGCCGCTTCAGCAGCACCTGTACCAGGTCCGCTTCCTGCAGCCCGAGCAGCTGCGCCACGATTTTCACGATCTCGTCATCGCCGGGCGCCAGCTCGCACCGTTCGCCGTCCACGTCGGCAAAGTTCAGATTGCCCAACCACATTATGGCACTTAGCACGCGGAATATCCCGTCGATCAGGGGCTGTGAGATCTGCAGCACGTTGAACGCCAACCGGAGCGCCTCGAAGCGCTTCGATTCGGTCGCTATCTCCAGTGCCGATTGGTCCGCGGTGGACTCGCCGCAGCTGGTCCCACCGGACGCGTTGAGATACCGGTAGAAGGACGCATCGCGGAGGTGCAGCGCGGCCGCCAGCTCCCCGTTCGTTCGGCCCTCCGCGACGAGTTGATACAGCACGTGGTAGTTGCGTTCGCCCGGACTCTGGAACGTGATGCGCGACTGCTCCAGCAGGTAGTCCTGGATGATGCAGCCCTTGATGCACCACTTCGAGTCGAAGCACACCTGCATGAACTTCCCGAAGCGGGAGCTGTTGTCGTTGCGTATGGTTTTCGCGTTACCGAACGCCTCCAGGATGGTGTTCGCCTCGAGGATCTGCTGCTGCACCCAGGTCGACACGTCGCACGTCACCGAGCACAGGTACTGCAGGATGAATTTGGTCGTTTCCGTTTTGCCGGCGCCCGATTCGCCGGATATGACACAGGATTGGTTCGTGTTGTTGTCGCGTATGTTGCGATACGCCGCCTCGGCCATCGCGAACACGTGTGGTTCCAGCAGGCCCAGCTTCTGGCCGTGGTATTTGGCGACATAGTCCTGGTGGCGAGCCGGAAATGAAAATAACAGAACGAGAAGTCCATTAGTGCATGTGAGTTCGTGCACCACGCTGCGCAGGAACACCTTCGTCCGTCCCATCTGCCACTCGGTGGTCGGTACGTTCAACTCCCGTATCACGGCCAACGCCTGATCCTGGCTGGACATGTTGCGGAACCGTTTCGTGAGACACTGGTACTTCTGCACGAAATCGTCGAACGTCAGGTGCACCGGGAAGCCCTCGCGCCGTATGCGGATGATGTCGAGCATGCCGAGATAGCGCAGCTGGTCCAGCACGAGCTGATTGTCGTAGTCGTTCGGCAGCTTCTCGGCGTTCGGTTTGATGCAGCGCACGTACCACGGATTGGTGCTCTGCAGTACGTCCACCAGCGCCTGCAGCTGCTGGCGGAACGTGTCGCTCACCGTGAGCTTCCCCTTGGAGGTGCCGCGCGACACGGTGCTCGTGGCGGACGGGGCCGACTGGACGTGCTGGATCGAGAGCAGATCCTGGAAGGAAGCGATCTCCTGCACGAACGTGTTCGTACTGCGGCTCATGTGATCGAACAGCACGTCCTGCTGCACGTCGCGGTTCTTGTCGACGAACCCCTTCACGGTGTAGCTAACGCAGCCCGCGTAGTGCCGGATACCGAACTCCGACTCCCAGTGGCGCCGGTCCTGGCCCTTCACGTAGCTACCGTGCGTTTCGAACTCACCGTGCAGATTTGTGAGGTACGCCGTGTCCGACCCCTTTGGCATATGGCACTGTTCCGTCAGCAGCTTGAGAATGCAACGCGGGGGCTTCTCGATTAGCTCCAGACATTGCGTGTTATCGGTGAACTGGATGTGGGAGAACTTGATTTCCTCTTGGCGGTACTGGAATGGGAACAAGGTAAACAAAAAAAAAAACATTTGCAAAACAATAATTTACATTACAGGTCCACCGGGGAGGAGGAGGTAACGAATTCTGATACGTACGATCTCCTGCTCCAACGCAAACACGTAGTGGTTGAAGAATTTGTGCAGCTTCTCGTTCGTGTAGTTAATGCACATGCCGTGGTATTTGGCGACATAGTCCTGGTGGCGAGCCGGAAATGAAAATAACAGAACGAGAAGTCCATTAGTGCATGTGAGCCTTTACCCAGTCGCATATGACGAAGCTTCACGACGCTGTGACATTCATATTCAACCCGTCAACCCATCATTAGACTCTCGAGAGTGTACATTGGGAGTGCAATTTCTTTACAAAACGCTACTCTCGCTTCAGTGAAGATATGTTTGTTGCTGAAGTGCAAACGGTAGCAACCCTCGTGTTGTCAAGTCAAGGTAGCAGTAGGTCAACGAGGTGCGAGGGTGTGCATGGTATTAATGCAGTGACCTACATTTGCGCAGCGACGCCGTGTTGCGCAACAGTCGGAAGGCAAAAGAAGAAATCTCATTTAGCGGCAGGAAGCGCACTACGAGTTAAGTGGGAAAGGATATTGCACCAGCCTTTGGAAGAGGTGATAAAACACGACACAAGTAGACACGAGTGACCCCAATAGGGACGCACTTAGGGTTGATGGCTTCAGGCTGATGAAATAATTCTCCACAAATTGTACGTTTTGATGACATGCCAGCCTTATGGGTTTCATATTCGCCTGCTGTTGTTGTGTTGCTTTAACATATTTCCACATTTGTTTCCCATTTGCTTCCGACATGTGAAGCACACATTTTCCACACTGTTTTACACACAAGGCCTATCGTCCCCCACCGTCATGCCTTACGATAGCATTGGACGTTGTAAAACCGTGAAATTTAAAATTCAAATCACCGTACATCCGACCGGGCTTAAGTGGAAGAAATGGTCATTATTCAAATAAAGCAATCGCCGCAGATTCGACTCATCATCTGGAGGGGGTCTTGCTTTGAACAACACACACCAACCAACGATCATAAAAGTCTTTCAGCTGCGAAAACAAAGCCGCCGCAATCGAGACTGCAGAGACACGGAGGCTCGTTGGAATTGGTTTTCCCGAATGCTCTCGTAATGTTTGTGTGTGTGTGATATGCATCGGTGACCCTGAACCTGGAATTCCCACAATTAGCATGCGAAGGAGGCCGGCCGTGGCGAGGGTCTTTAGGTAGAGACGGTGATCAGTAGCGCCTATCGGATGGGATATCTCCGGAAGGGCCTTCTTCAGAACCGAATACGTACGATTGGCTTCCACAGGATTTCCCCTCAGCTGCGGACGATATTTGTCATTAAAAAACTCTGCGAACCAGACACAAATGTTCTCACCACCTCCGGATCAACCGCATAACAAAGGATCGGTCTGACTCGAGCGGACGGGGCGAAAAGAGTTTTTTGGCGAACACATCATTAGGCTTGTGGCGTAGCGCTATGCGACGCATTAAACACAAACACGTGCTGGTTTCACTCCGGACGTGAGCCCGTCAAGACGCAACAGGCGCAACAACCGCGCATTGGAAGATGTTATCACGACGGACGAATATCTTCAGTGATAATTGTAGTTTATTTGGCACAACGACGACGCGCGTGCGAAAGAAAAAGTTTTACGCTTGCTCTCATCCACCTTCGTCTCCTGAGGAAGTAGGCAAAAGGGTGTTAGTAGTGCCCGTCGAAACAGCGCACAATGATACGGCCGGGTGCGTGTAATCGTGTGCAAATTCCGAACCAACTGACGTTTGGACGGCGGGCGGGTTCCGACACACCAGCTGGGGCCTGGGTAGATTGATTAGTGAGATTTGTTGACGGTTGCTGCTCTTCCCGCCTCACGCTGGACGTGTACGATGAAGAGGCGCACCCCGAAGCGCAAGGGGGTTTTCTATTTCGACTTCGCGGGAAGCAGCAACAAGCAGCGTGAGCAAATTCGCGTCCAAGGTGTATCGAGAAAATTTGTGAACTCAATGCATCAATAAAAAGCCCACTTTAATAACCATCGCTGATTGTAATCAATTAACTCTTTCCGCGCAGCAAACCGGGTAGAAATCAATGTGAATCGTGCGGCGCGGATCGTCTTCTTCGGTTCAAACTTCCAGTGCCTGCGCCAATGTTGGGCCAGTAGGAGCAGCGGCGTCGTTTGGGAGGAGGTTGAGGAGCTTTCGCGTGTCCCTGAAAACCGGCACCACCGGCTACCCTGTGCGAGCGAGCGGATAGTGGGCCACACAGTTTTATGCGCACCGGAAAAATTGCACTTTTTTGGGAGTCTATTAATCAATCAAACAATCGAAACTGCAGCATCCTATCCCCGTGTGCGTGTGGTTTTCCAATAAAAACTTCCGCTCGTAAAGGATGGCCACGGGCGTGGGGCGAGCGAAGGCGTCGATTGGAAGATTTACGATCGCGAAATTGCGAACCGGATTACGAAAATGGAAGCGTAACCTTCCGGTTGCTTGGGCCAATCTTCGATCCGTTCGAGAAAGGCTAAGCTGGGCGAGAAGCTGTACTACATACTAACAAAGCGACAGAGAACTAAGCGAAACTGTTCCAATGGAGGCGTGGAATTCATACTAATTGAAACAAAAATGATCTGCTGACCAATAACTGAAGATAGCACTAGCACAACCTGACTGTGTACTTATTGAAAAAAAGTAGAAATTCATCCATCCCATCCTAGGGAGAACTTAGATATTGATATGGAGGCCACGTACGCAAGCCCTCGGGGAGACACGGGAAAGAACTTCCTTTCGCAGTGCTCAGAGATGGAGTGGATAACAGTTTGGGCATGGAATAAAACTATGACGGCATCGGCACCACCCTCATAAAGACACACCCCTGTCGTAACGGAAGCAACGTCCCCAACGACGCTCCACCAAACGCCGCATCATGCATTGTCTTATGCGTACGTGTTTTAGGGCCGGTTTCGGATTGCCGTAGGTTCCACTTTCGTTTCCCTATCTCCAATCCAAAACGCTACCTCTTTCCGCCGGCAGCTATAAAGCTTTATTGAGCATATGATTTTGGCAATTTAGCCATCGTCGGTAATCGTCACCGACGACTGCCGCAATTAGCGCCGCCATAACGCCACACAGGTCACACAACGCACACGGGGCACACGGCGGCCGCCTTCGCCATTGTAGATTGTGCGAAGCGATTGTGATCGCCATCGCCAACGTTGATATCTGATTCTCACATCGCGGGGCATCAACGCGAGCAGATATATCCACTCGAAGCACCATAAAACTACACCTTAGGATCATGCCTAAGGCTTTGAATACGAAAGAAGCATGCAAATCGCGGAACTAGTTTGCTATATTTATGCGACGACGAGAACTACCGACGACTTCCTGCGATCACTTTGCACGGAGAGGAACCCGTTCGATTCAAACTGCAGGCTCGAACGCTAATGCTAATAATGCCCGCAGCAGCAGCAGCAGCTGCATGTAACTCGCAAAAGCCCATGTGTCAATCATGCATAATTGCATCCCTGCCCCGTGTAAGCTTGTTTATCGATGGCGTGGGAAATTCGCGTCACGTCGCGTCGGTTGGCCCGATGTTTGGATTTTCGCGGGCCCCCCACCCAACGTTCGGTAATTAGAGGGTGCATTTGCAAGCGCAGCACAAGTGCAGCAATGGAAAGCGGTTTTAGAAGCTTTGCTCTACTAACGGCGGCTAATGTTCTATGTCCGTGGGAAAAAATGGCCGATCAGGAGGTGTGTAATTATCGGGATCTTGTTTACCTACGGGTGGAGGTGATCGTCTTTTCGTCTTTCTGTGGGAAAATCTGAACTGAAAACCCATCGAACGGATATGTCCAATCGTGTAGCTTTGCACGAGCACTGTCCTTTCCACAGTGCAACGTGCTCTCTGCGAAAGTTGGTGTGGTAACTTGCATTTGCATTCGCATTTGCATAACTAGTTCCCAATCCAGATGGCTCCAGACGAGTTTGGAGATATTTTCGGGAAGTCCATCACTCGATTGTCACAATTTAATCGAAAGTAACACCCTGCCGAAAGGGAAAGTCGACCTCCTCATCTCATCTCGACCCACTTTAACCGGGCGCCGAAACCGGGTGTTGTGCCGAAGAAATCGCCTATCTTTGGACCCTCGTTTATTTGCGCTTGTTTGCCAAAAATTTCACCGCCAATTCGCGCGAATAATGTGTTGTATCCCACATTTTCCGCCACACATATCTATGTCGCGATCACACGGGTAGGTGCGAGAGCTGGAGATCGCGGGGGGATCATAATCATCGATAACTACGGTAATGAGGTGAAGTAAGCTTACACCGCCGGCTGATAACGGTGCTGCTGGCCGGGCGCTGGCCGGCTCAAGAAAGCGTGCCTGTTTGCGGGCGCGCGTCAATTATGCCGATAGCAAGGCAGCAGCTCCGGAATGATGTTACTTCTTCGTCGTCCGATCGATCGGTTTTGAGGTTGTGCGGTTCGCACCTTTTGGGATGAAGATATTCAACGATGGAATTCGGGCGCCCGCGCTTCCCGCGGTATCCCAAAAAGCCTTCCCCAGAAGAGGCTTCTCCGAGCGCGATAGACAGGGAGCTATCTAGGTGACGCAGATTGAAAACAAATTTATTTACGTAATTACTGGTTCCTTCAAGCGTAGTTTTATGTACTTGCTCGCACGCCCATTCCTATCCTGCTCTGGCCCGTGGTCGTGGTCGTAAGGCAAAAAAGCGTAAGGTGATTTCGGGAAGGTGATTTCCCGGGTGCGTATACCCTACAGCGCGCCGGTGGCAGTGCACTTCTCGCATCGTCGTTTCATGCACCAGATAGTTCACGGCTTGACCGGCCATGGCAACACGGCTAGCGGGCCAACACAGAGAAAGAAAAACCCCGAGATGAACTATGATGACGACCCGGCGGTTTGTTTCCACTTTCTGGGCCCGGCCGCGGGGCCTACCACATCTATATCTACACCGAAAAAAAACAGCCGCATCGAATGTGGGTCACCACACGAGCAGCAGATGCTCTCGAGGGGAGCAAACGAACATTGGAAGCGCGCGCGCCTTTTGGCAGGTTCGCGCACACACACGCACGCTCTTCTGCGTTGTTGAACGCTCTCCAAAACGGAAGACAGTAGGAACCCACCAACGGGGTAACCAGGATTGGACAGTGTGTGTGTGTGCGGAAAGAAAAACAAAACCCGGAGAAACAGCATTTGTGGAAAAACTACACGGCACAACTACTCTTCCTCCTACTGCTGATTAATCGCTTCAACCCGCGGGAAGTGGGTTGGCCGGCCCCCGATCAGGTTCGCAGATGCAAGTGCCGGCGCGGTTCAGGGTAAAAGTGAAAATGTAGGCTCTCCTCCTACGGGGCAAATGACGCGCGCGTGGTCTAAAACCGGAGAAACACGTTGTTATGTTTATGTAGGCGGCCGCGTGTGTAGGATATTAATGGAGTTTTTCTTCTTCTTCTTCTACAACACCCACCTACGCCCCCACCCAGCGGGTGTTGCATAAACTCTCTTATGAAATCTTTTTAGAACATCAAAAGCAGATGCTGTGCTCCCGTTTTTCTGGTGCAAGGCGCGCTTGCATTCGCTGTGCTGGAGAGGAGAGTTAACGTAGAGGGGTTAGAGTCTTAGAGTAGAGTCTTAATCGCTTTCGGCACGATCTTCATGCGCTCCTCCGCCCGAAGGGGGCAACTGGAATGGATGAAGATCATAAAAATTGAATGATGGACTTAATTCCGCCGAAACCGCTTAAGGATTACTTAGATACGGGAAGTAGCGTAATAGGAGATTACGAGCGTGGCGAAAGAGTGCGCGCGCACACTGGGCAGTTTTGTTCCAGCGTGTAAAGTAAGTCATTTTCCGACCGACGGTTGTTTCCGTGGTCGTGTGTGCAACAGGAACGCGCGCAATTAATCTACAAGCGTCTCCGAAAATAATTGCTCATTGTGATCCCAATGTTTTCGTTTTTACGAGGCCAACCGGAGAGTCACATCTTGATTGTTTTGAGCATGATTTTTAAGAACATGTCACAACAGAGCACAAGCGTGATTGCCGATTTCACACACATCGTTTTACCTACGACCCACGAACCCAAAACAAACGGTGTCACGGAGGGTCATCGCGTCCGGTCAAAGACCTCCTAAGGGTCGACGAATTTTCGGACGAACCGGACAAAAACACACACGTGCGACAATTTCATCTTCCCCGTGTGCCACCGGTCCCCGTGTTCGTGTCGTAAAATATTGCCTTCTGAGGAACGCTGTGGAATGTCTTCTAAATTTGTACTGCTTTGGATAGCTGCTTCATGCCCCGCGACTGGCGCGTCCCAATATCCCAGGAGATTCACTAAAAAGAAGAGATAAAAGGCAGCTTGTCTTCGCCACGCTCATAACAATCATCGTTTATGATCGTTGATCGTTGCGCGCGCACTCGATGAAACGCCGGGACGCTTTGGTCGCCGCTCTTTATTTGCCACACGTTCTTGGGTCATGCGAGCCAGCAGAAAGTGCAGCAGCGCACAGGAACTGCTCGGTTGCATAATCCAGCAGCCGCGACGATCTTCCCCCCTTGCGAGAAGAACTGAGACCGTCCTCGCAACACACGCTGCACTTCCGCAACGTGAGCAGAGCGCAGCACCGTGGCGAAGCAAATTTATTGCCACTGAAATATAAATCACTCCGGGTTTAATGGTTCACCGCCTTCGTGTGCACCGGAATGGCGGGATTTATTGGACGGGAGACATATACACACACACACACATTGATTCGATCCTGGCAAGATTGTGGTCTTGCAGGGCTGAGGAGCTTCTTACCTGAGTGTAGCAGTCGATCTCTTTGTACGGGTTGACGGCGATCAGTATCGATCCGGTGTAGGTCTGTGTCGTGCGGGAAACGATCTTTGGGTTAAGGAAAATCACACACAGTGTGCTGGCGCTGAGAAAATCCGATCGACAAAGGAAAAGACGCGGCGGGCGACAGATAATCATGCAATTCATTTGCCCCTTGTGCTTTTCTTGACGGAGACTGGGACGTGCGTGCGTGCTCCAACAAGACGGACTCGTTTTTGTATTGCATTTCCCCCACTCGGATGTTCCGAAATTCTGGCACCGTGTTTGGGAATGTTTTCTTGACACATTTCGAAGCGTCGTCGAGTAACATAAGCCAGACACGAAGTCAATCGACGACGGACTGAGAACGGACGGACGGGAATGTAATTTGTCTCTTTGTGTTTGAAGTAAGTAAAGCCGCTTTCGAAGAGGCAAACAGATAGGAATTGATCTTAATTTGG
>KZ067340.1:3208-20547 GCA_002091845.1 Anopheles cracens | reverse complement strand
AAACTGCAGGCTCGAACGCTAATGCTAATAATGCCCGCAGCAGCAGCAGCAGCTGCATGTAACTCGCAAAAGCCCATGTGTCAATCATGCATAATTGCATCCCTGCCCCGTGTAAGCTTGTTTATCGATGGCGTGGGAAATTCGCGTCACGTCGCGTCGGTTGGCCCGATGTTTGGATTTTCGCGGGCCCCCCACCCAACGTTCGGTAATTAGAGGGTGCATTTGCAAGCGCAGCACAAGTGCAGCAATGGAAAGCGGTTTTAGAAGCTTTGCTCTACTAACGGCGGCTAATGTTCTATGTCCGTGGGAAAAAATGGCCGATCAGGAGGTGTGTAATTATCGGGATCTTGTTTACCTACGGGTGGAGGTGATCGTCTTTTCGTCTTTCTGTGGGAAAATCTGAACTGAAAACCCATCGAACGGATATGTCCAATCGTGTAGCTTTGCACGAGCACTGTCCTTTCCACAGTGCAACGTGCTCTCTGCGAAAGTTGGTGTGGTAACTTGCATTTGCATTCGCATTTGCATAACTAGTTCCCAATCCAGATGGCTCCAGACGAGTTTGGAGATATTTTCGGGAAGTCCATCACTCGATTGTCACAATTTAATCGAAAGTAACACCCTGCCGAAAGGGAAAGTCGACCTCCTCATCTCATCTCGACCCACTTTAACCGGGCGCCGAAACCGGGTGTTGTGCCGAAGAAATCGCCTATCTTTGGACCCTCGTTTATTTGCGCTTGTTTGCCAAAAATTTCACCGCCAATTCGCGCGAATAATGTGTTGTATCCCACATTTTCCGCCACACATATCTATGTCGCGATCACACGGGTAGGTGCGAGAGCTGGAGATCGCGGGGGGATCATAATCATCGATAACTACGGTAATGAGGTGAAGTAAGCTTACACCGCCGGCTGATAACGGTGCTGCTGGCCGGGCGCTGGCCGGCTCAAGAAAGCGTGCCTGTTTGCGGGCGCGCGTCAATTATGCCGATAGCAAGGCAGCAGCTCCGGAATGATGTTACTTCTTCGTCGTCCGATCGATCGGTTTTGAGGTTGTGCGGTTCGCACCTTTTGGGATGAAGATATTCAACGATGGAATTCGGGCGCCCGCGCTTCCCGCGGTATCCCAAAAAGCCTTCCCCAGAAGAGGCTTCTCCGAGCGCGATAGACAGGGAGCTATCTAGGTGACGCAGATTGAAAACAAATTTATTTACGTAATTACTGGTTCCTTCAAGCGTAGTTTTATGTACTTGCTCGCACGCCCATTCCTATCCTGCTCTGGCCCGTGGTCGTGGTCGTAAGGCAAAAAAGCGTAAGGTGATTTCGGGAAGGTGATTTCCCGGGTGCGTATACCCTACAGCGCGCCGGTGGCAGTGCACTTCTCGCATCGTCGTTTCATGCACCAGATAGTTCACGGCTTGACCGGCCATGGCAACACGGCTAGCGGGCCAACACAGAGAAAGAAAAACCCCGAGATGAACTATGATGACGACCCGGCGGTTTGTTTCCACTTTCTGGGCCCGGCCGCGGGGCCTACCACATCTATATCTACACCGAAAAAAAACAGCCGCATCGAATGTGGGTCACCACACGAGCAGCAGATGCTCTCGAGGGGAGCAAACGAACATTGGAAGCGCGCGCGCCTTTTGGCAGGTTCGCGCACACACACGCACGCTCTTCTGCGTTGTTGAACGCTCTCCAAAACGGAAGACAGTAGGAACCCACCAACGGGGTAACCAGGATTGGACAGTGTGTGTGTGTGCGGAAAGAAAAACAAAACCCGGAGAAACAGCATTTGTGGAAAAACTACACGGCACAACTACTCTTCCTCCTACTGCTGATTAATCGCTTCAACCCGCGGGAAGTGGGTTGGCCGGCCCCCGATCAGGTTCGCAGATGCAAGTGCCGGCGCGGTTCAGGGTAAAAGTGAAAATGTAGGCTCTCCTCCTACGGGGCAAATGACGCGCGCGTGGTCTAAAACCGGAGAAACACGTTGTTATGTTTATGTAGGCGGCCGCGTGTGTAGGATATTAATGGAGTTTTTTCTTCTTCTTCTCCTACAACACCCACCTACGCCCCCACCCAGCGGGTGTTGCATAAACTCTCTTATGAAATCTTTTTAGAACATCAAAAGCAGATGCTGTGCTCCCGTTTTTCTGGTGCAAGGCGCGCTTGCATTCGCTGTGCTGGAGAGGAGAGTTAACGTAGAGGGGTTAGAGTCTTAGAGTAGAGTCTTAATCGCTTTCGGCACGATCTTCATGCGCTCCTCCGCCCGAAGGGGGCAACTGGAATGGATGAAGATCATAAAAATTGAATGATGGACTTAATTCCGCCGAAACCGCTTAAGGATTACTTAGATACGGGAAGTAGCGTAATAGGAGATTACGAGCGTGGCGAAAGAGTGCGCGCGCACACTGGGCAGTTTTGTTCCAGCGTGTAAAGTAAGTCATTTTCCGACCGACGGTTGTTTCCGTGGTCGTGTGTGCAACAGGAACGCGCGCAATTAATCTACAAGCGTCTCCGAAAATAATTGCTCATTGTGATCCCAATGTTTTCGTTTTTACGAGGCCAACCGGAGAGTCACATCTTGATTGTTTCGAGCATGATTTTTAAGAACATGTCACAACAGAGCACAAGCGTGATTGCCGATTTCACACACATCGTTTTACCTACGACCCACGAACCCAAAACAAACGGTGTCACGGAGGGTCATCGCGTCCGGTCAAAGACCTCCTAAGGGTCGACGAATTTTCGGACGAACCGGACAGAAACACACATGTGCGACAATTTCATCTTCCCCGTGTGCCATCGGTCCCCGTGTTCGTGTCGTAAAATATTGCCTTCTGAGGAACGCTGTGGAATGTCTTCTAAATTTGTACTGCTTTGGATAGCTGCTTCATGCCCCGCGACTGGCGCGTCCCAATATCCCAGGAGATTCACTAAAAAGAAGAGATAAAAGGCAGCTTGTCTTCGCCACGCTCATAACAATCATCGTTTATGATCGTTGATCGTTGCGCGCGCACTCGATGAAACGCCGGGACGCTTTGGTCGCCGCTCTTTATTTGCCACACGTTCTTGGGTCATGCGAGCCAGCAGAAAGTGCAGCAGCGCACAGGAACTGCTCGGTTGCATAATCCAGCAGCCGCGACGATCTTCCCCCCTTGCGAGAAGAACTGAGACCGTCCTCGCAACACACGCTGCACTTCCGCAACGTGAGCAGAGCGCAGCACCGTGGCGAAGCAAATTTATTGCCACTGAAATATAAATCACTCCGGGTTTAATGGTTCACCGCCTTCGTGTGCACCGGAATGGCGGGATTTATTGGACGGGAGACATATACACACACACACATTGATTCGATCCTGGCAAGATTGTGGTCTTGCAGGGCTGAGGAGCTTCTTACCTGAGTGTAGCAGTCGATCTCTTTGTACGGGTTGACGGCGATCAGTATCGATCCGGTGTAGGTCTGTGTCGTGCGGGAAACGATCTTTGGGTTAAGGAAAATCACACACAGTGTGCTGGCGCTGAGAAAATCCGATCGACAAAGGAAAAGACGCGGCGGGCGACAGATAATCATGCAATTCATTTGCCCCTTGTGCTTTTCTTGACGGAGACTGGGACGTGCGTGCGTGCTCCAACAAGACGGACTCGTTTTTGTATTGCATTTCCCCCACTCGGATGTTCCGAAATTCTGGCACCGTGTTTGGGAATGTTTTCTTGACACATTTCGAAGCGTCGTCGAGTAACATAAGCCAGACACGAAGTCAATCGACGACGGACTGAGAACGGACGGACGGGAATGTAATTTGTCTCTTTGTGTTTGAAGTAAGTAAAGCCGCTTTCGAAGAGGCAAACAGATAGGAATTGATCTTAATTTGGATTGACTTGGTACTCGGTGCGTCGTGGGGCGATCCACGACATGACACGTGCTGGAGTAATTATAGCTCAGCTAGTCTGATCGCTTTTATCTGAAGGGCAAAGGGGTTATTTTGTGCGTCGTTTCGAATTAAACTTTTCATTTAACACAATGTTTTTATCGGTATACATAATTAACAAACAAACAACCAACCAATTGCAGTTGTGTAAGCAAGAGAGCAATTGTACTTCAGCATTCAAACACCACTATCACCAAAAGTGAGTCCGGGAACCACTCACATGTTTGGCCATGCACTTAAGATTGTTTATGCATCCCTGCAACATTTCACTCCTCCACGTTTGGAGGGTCCGAAAAGAATACGGGCACGTTTCTACAGCTGTCACTTCGCCAACTCCGGAGCGGTAGTGGCTGGAACATGTTGGATAGAGTGTGGGCCAGCCAGCAGAGAGGGCTAGAGCTAGTGAACCAATTAATACCCGCGCGTTCGGAGTACATGTGGGAGCGTAAATTAAGAAAAAGCGTGGGTATCGAAATCCCCGGGCGTTGGTGAAGCTTTATTTGACAGTTAGGGTGGGTTGGTTGGGAGTTATTGTTTGGCGTGCACTCTCTCTTTCGCTTTATCAACGAGAATGCGGAGCACGTGCTTCCATGCTTTGTTGTACCACCACAAACGATCGAATGCGTGAAACGACGATCGAGTTAGGCGCGAAAAGGGTGATGCGATGAGTCAACGTTGCTGTAGGTGACACTCTACAGAAAAAAAACACACTATCCCACGAACTGACCCGTGTCCTCCTTATCACTCCACACGAATGCAGATTGGTCTGGAATTTCCGACAAACGTCCGCCAAACATCCGTGAGGCTTTTAACGGTATCCATCCCCAGCCGGCTTTTCTGCTACCTATGTATACCGGGAGGGGTTCCACTGCTACTCGTGCTGATCTGCTGAATCACGGAGCGCGCGCGATGATTCATCCAAAACCAGTCGTCGTGATGCTGGGATCTTCCGACGCGATCGAGAGAAGGTGCACACAATCAAACATTGATTGACGAGCCGGGGGTCGGTCCGGGTGGGTTCGCGCACTGCGATTATTGCTTTGGAAGGTTGAGAGCGAGCAGCAGCAGAGAGTTCATGAATATGATGATGATGATGATGACGATGAAAACATAACAACAGCATTGACCCACATGATTGAGAGGATCCGTACGGAAAAGGTGTCTCACGATTCTTGAGCCACTATTGCACCATAAAACGCTCGTGCATTTATAGAGAAAACCTCGATTGATTTTGAAAAGCGTCTATAAAACTGTACCTTAAATTCTTTCCCAGTGACTCATCGCCGCCAAGGCCTCCAGCCATCTTACATTCTGGCCCGTTCTGCCAGCAAGTGCATTCTTCTCTGTTGCGAGGAATTTGATGAACTGAGCGCGAAGAAAGCAACAATACAAAAAAAAAATGGAAAGTACATTCGCCTTCCAGAACACCACGCGGTGCAAGAAATTCCATCTCGTTATGGAGTGCTACCGCGGAACGATGCAAACGGAAGACAACCGAGAGCGTGCGCGTATCGTGTAACGAAACGAAACAAACGGGGAAAAACTAACCCGAACTAAACCACCGCAGCCAAAGATGCGTAAAATGTGTTTTATATTTATTACACCAAGCCACCGCAACACTCCACCCATACGAAACGGTTAGCGACGTTCGTGTGTGTATGCTTTTTACTCTATCTCGAAATTATGGTGGTTGATTTTTATGGGAGAAAAGCATCTCTGATTACATCTGAGCTGAGAGGACTCATCCTCTGTCTTGCCGGTACTATCTGCCTTGCAGGTATGCAGGCAGCTTTTGAAGAGTATGATGAATTACTTTGAACCACCTTCAGTCGGTACCGGACATGTATATCCCCTTTGGAAGGAGTAATGTCTGCCTTTCGGGGCATTTCGGTTGCGTTCTTTGTTTTGTGTTTTGCTCTCGGCACTAAACTCGGATTGAGATGAAATGTGATTGATAGCCGGGAAGACGTTTGTAAAAGGATACGTAAATCTGGTCCCGGTCGTAGCGCACTTTCAGATTTCGGTTGATGCCGTTCTCGTCGATATCCGAGATGCAGGTCATATCGGGGACGCCCTTGTCCGGTGTGGAGCCGATGCGGCCTGAAAATAGACGAGACGAGAGACATATTAGTTAGAAAGTTGGATTCTAATGGTATGATGAAGATGCTGCAAAGACAAATAAGTGAAGTTGGTTAGCTATCAGCAACAATAGCTTTATTCACGAATTATTAAACCGTTCATTCCTGTCTAGTGTGCAATTCCCATTGGGAAAACTCAAAGAAAGCCAGGAGTCTGGCAAGAGGAGATTGTCACAGAGAAGGCAACAAGGAACAAACAAAAGGAGCAATGCTGGGAACACATACTGCAGAACACTAAAACTAGCCCCAGCGTGCCATCGACCTCTCGTGCAGCGGTCCATAGTCCGAGCCAAGCCGCGTGTGTGCGCGCTTCAATACTGTTTGCGAACTTCGATGCACTGGACCTGAGAGAGCCGGCACTCTACTGTCTTCCTTTTGCACTTCCCGCAGGTTCCTCCGCCAGGTTTATTACAGCATCGCGCCGCATGGTTCTGGACTAGTCAAGACCGGTCATGCTCCACCAGTGCTCGTTCCGGCGATTCTACCTCAGCGGCGGCAAGAACCAGTTCCGATGTTGGCGTGTTTTCCGCGGCTCTATTCCTATCTCCACCCGAGGAACAACAACCTCAACGACACGCCGCAAGCCGCGGTGATGAGAAATGCCTGCGGCTGGGCCATTTCATCCGAAGTTATTTCTAGTTTCTCCCTTTTGCGGAGCGGGTTTCGCTAGGTTTTTATAAATAGCTGCAGCCGGCATTGGCGATTCGTCCCAAGCATGAATGGAGAGATGCAATGAATGCAATATTCCCTCTCCGTCGTCGTTCCAGCTCGGGCTCGGGGGAGCCTACAACCAGCCGCATTACACGTCGCACCGTCCTCCGTTCGATCACGACCGAAACGACAAAAGCGACTCACAGATCTTCTGTGTCTAGCCACAAAGCCACGCGGCGGCGGATGGGTTGTAAAGCGGAAGTATTTACGTCAGGCGCTTGTGTTGCTGTACTTCCAGACAGAGTGAGCGAGCGAGCGGGGGAGATTGCAAATGAAAAGCCCTCTAAGGCCCGCATCTCACCGGGACACCTGTCGTCTAGACATGACAGATTGATTTTTTTTTCTGTGCAGCCCGCGGGCGGCAGCGAAAGGCAAAGTGTTGGAATCATCTGCTGGATTATTAAAGCGGGGTAAAGGCCTGTTTTTGGCCTTAACGGCTGGCTCAGTTCAGTCTGGATTTACGCTAAGTGGAGTGTTTAAAGTGCACGCTTAGTGTTAGTGAGTTCTATTCCTATTCTTATGCAGGTGTTACCGAGTGATCGTTCAATTCGATTAACAGCAAAGGCATGTTACCCGCACTAAATTAAACTGTAGCTATTTGACACTGCGGCTATTAGAGGATAAAGATTAAAGCCTACAGGCTCTCATTTGAGACAAAACAAACCGAAGGCGTGTGTTCAATGTAACCGTTAACGAGCGATCATTAATCCATATTTCGAACCAACCCCCCGAGGCGAGTTAGGCGAACAAAGGTTCATATAATAACCTTTCCGATATGCCAGCAGCCCCGCTAGAAGCCGGCCTTTACTGTTTCCCTTTTGGGTTATTTCTTTCCAGCTCTATGTCGGGCTCAAAAAGACAAGATAAAATTATCAGCAAACGCTCGGCTTTGTTTTGCTGGCCCGTTCTGTTACTTTCGGGTGCAGCAGCCACCACCACACCACCAGCTGACCTCATTCCGGCTGACCATCGTGGCTCGTGATTGCGTCCGTGACTTCTCGTGCCTCCTCCTCCTGCTCCAAACAATGTCCGTGACTTGCGACCTGATTTCTTTGACGTCCGCGGCGAGCGAGACGTCTCAAGACGCCCGAAATCAAGACGTCGAAAGCCCGGCCGAGAAGAGCTGGAATCGAAGCCAAACGAACACAGTAGTGGCCACCTCCATCCACGCCCGGGCCTTCCCCTGTCGGGCGGCTTTTGTTCTTTTACGATATGAACCTACAGGCGCGTGCTAGCCGACAAACAAAAACACGACACGCCGGCGGTGCGCGTCTGTGCACGGACAGCTGAGCATACGCAACGCAACGGCTCAATATCAAACCGTATCTTGGGTCATTTTCGTGTACAGAAAATGGCGGGGGTCCCCGCTTTCCGGACGTCTCGGAATGGACGCGAAAAGCGTGATTGATACAGCGTCTTGAGCAATCGCACACCAAAACACGGACACAACAAACGTTCCGGGCCGGCCCATTCGGTCTAGAAGCAGCAGCAGCAGCAGCGACAGCACGCGCCCGAACATTCTTATGGTGCAGAAAAAAAGGAGTGCTGTTTTCGGTGACGTGAGTAGCATTTCAATTTGAGTAGCCACAGCCCTCCGAAGGAGCCGAAGGTGTTGGGTTGGGTTCTTTCCCGTCCCGAAAGGAATCGATCCGCGATCTCGCTGCTGCTGCTGCTGCTGACCAACCTTGATCTTGGACAGTCTCCAAACTCCTTTTTTTGCTGTCGTTGTTGTAGGTAGTTCGCTCCGTATCTACTTTTCCTTTTAACGAATTAGAAAAAAACAACGCCTTCCGAACGCGGACAGTAGCCACCGGACCGAAGGGTAGAACAGACATACGCTGCAATTTGACCGGTGTTTCGATTGATGTAAGGTACGGCCCGGGCGAGGAAGCAAACATTGTGGCACTGTGTTCTTTGTCAGTGTAACGTGATCTCCACCCCGGCACGCATATATCACTCATGCGCGATCGCTACATGAACCGAGCATGACAACCGACTGGGCGCGCGCCCTCCTCTCGCCATTTGCTAATAATGCTCACTCAGCTCGTGCCGAGGGCGTGCGTTTGGGACCTCCTTCTGGGCCCCTCTGGTGGGTGAAGTCAGTCCCGGGTTGCTTTCTTCACACCCGGAAAGTACGTTTCGGCCGCGTGTACCGAAGCGGATATTACACTGCGGTGTAATTCAGCTCCGCTCCGGGAGGCAATTGCTTGCGGCGAGAATTAGATAACTAGCGGTTGGTAGACCGAGACATGTCAATCATTGCTAGAGCACGCCGCTGCAGCTGGTCCGTAATTTATGGTCCACCAGATTTTGCCGGGCTCTCAGCAGCGCGCCAGTTGCCAGTGTCAGCGTCGCGTGTCCCAGAAGTCAGTCGCAGATATGTGATAGGTCCATTTCTGCATCTGCTTGACAGAGCAAACGCAAGCCGAGAACGCATACAGCGGATTGGCGGATAAGGATCAACTGAATTCTGACATGACCCAAAACACCCAGGGTGGTCTCTCGGACCGGCCTAGGCAAACCTGGAGTTTTGGAGTATGTTCCTTTTGACCGGGACATTAGGTCAAACATTGCTGCCAACAGCTGGGCGGAGTATGTCCAATGACAGGCGCCGTTGGAGTTGCAGGGATACCTGCTGAGCCCGCTGCTATCGGGCTTGGATTTAATTGGCCGGTAATCAGCATATGTGTGTGCGTGTGCGTGTGTGTACGGCACTCCACGGCTGCGATTAGATTCAATTACGCGACATAAATTAATACAAACGGATCCATAAATAGTCACTGACTGGTTGGACCCGCCGCCATCGCTGTCCCAAGCTGGCGAGTTCGATTTGGACTCCCTGGGCTTAACAACAAACGGAGTCGCCACAACCGGCCGGGAAGGCGCCCAACATCGGAGCGCAAGAAAAATGAGTCCACGGACGAAAAGTGACCATTCTGGCGAAAGGTGCTGACACCTGGTGGACCACATGCCGCCGTCGTCAGACGGTGGCTTTGAGAAGCATAATTTAGAACGTAAAATATGGATATGATTCGGTTGAAAGATACGGCGTTGGCGGTTGGTTGGTGGGCAGGATTTATGAAAGGTACCATTTTAACTTTTCCGAGGCATGCAACCCGCTTTTTTGTACTAAAATATAACTCTCGTTGACAAAACAACGATCGGTGCCGGTCAATAACATCCACCAGCGAGGTTTTTCAACTCTCCAGGGGCGCAGCAGCGTTTTATGGGCTCGATTAGCATCTAACCAATCGTGCAATCAATCATATTAATAATCGTAAAGGAAACTGCTCATTCACCACGGCCGGTGACGTCGATCGGGTGGTGCCTTTCATCGGGTGTGTTTAGATGCGCTCCATCAATTCGCAAATCGCGGAATGTATGGAAAGCATGCCTGACTATCGGCTTATCCGTCGCCGTGGCCATAAATTAGGAATCCGCCCCGCAACTGTCCGATGTCGGCGGTGATAGCGGTGTAATTAGTACCTTCGCTCAACGAAAATCCTTGCGTGTCGATTCACGCCCATTAGGCCATCTTTCTTTGGGGTGTCGTCATTTGTGGAATGCAGCCGGGGAGAAACTACTCTTACATTGTTGTACTGCAAGCAACTATGTAGCAGTTGTTACGCGATACATTGTACAACAGGGCGCCTTTATCGATCCGGGTGCTAGAATCTCATCTTTCTTTCCGATTGGAAATTGGAATAAATTAAAGCGCAGCCGTCGTTTCATAGATACCGTGTGGCTATGTTGTTCTGTCGGGTTCCGCATCACGCACGCTACAACGCCGCGCGCGCGCGATCGTGTGCGATCGTCGTTATCTTACAACCTTGAGCAGCTGAGCAGCTAAGCGCGGCCAACAACAGCGGGCTGGTTGGACCGGTTCGACATGAGAGCAGCAGCAGATGGTGCGCCGCCGCTGTGTGCGATTATGTCGAATTCAGCTGCGAGATATCCTGAGGCGACTGAAGCAGGATTTGATTCCGAAATCGTTGAGACACTAATGGAATGACGGAAGAGAATCGCCACCCTGAAGGCCGATCGTGCGCCGATCGGGAAGACTTTTGAACGACCTCTCCGTCGTCATCACTTAGAAGCTTGATGAACCTGTTTGTCCGTACGGTGATGTGGTAATACCCATCCTGACATTGTACATAATCAGACCGTGGGCCGTGAACTTCATGGGTAACGTTGGCGATCAGTAGTAGAAGGTATATCTGATATCAACTCGATCGTACACCGTATGTATGCTAGCGATATAGAAAGGCCGTGCTAACAATGTAGTCTACCCAGCACTTCCGGATGGAGTGTGTCTTGCTGTTGTGCTATAAGGTTCTCGATGACTAATGGGCAGGAGAGTGAGTACTGCTTGAAACGGCAAGCCCCTTTTCAAGTTATCCTTTCACCAGGTAGCACGTACTGGGTTTCCTTTTTTGTTTGAACCTTGGCAAGGTTACATTCATACAATTTTGTAGTACTTTAAACTAGAATCAGTACTGCAAAGGCAGCAGATATCTTCATAAAAAAATGTCCAACAAACAGGAACAAATAGAGCCGCACGCTCGTGTATATTTCAATCAGTTCGTTAGGCGAAGCGAAACAACACAAAACCGACTGGTCCAACACGAATGTGTTTACCATATGGTGGAAATGTTGTTTGCAGCCACAACTTATATGACACCATTCGCTACAGCCCCATGTGCGCCCTCCCCCGACCTGGAACGAGTCACTCCCGCACTTGGCCGTTGAAAGTTCATTTCACTCCATAACAGTGCCAACGATCCTCTGCCCAAGCGCTGCGGCGGAGCACGACAAATTGATTCCCATTTCATTGCAAGATACAAACTAGATACAGAACAGCGGACAAAAAGTCAATCTGTTCGCTGACGCCGTTTCGATTCAATCAAGCTCAGAGCTCCCCGAACAGCTCCGGGTCTGTGCTCGATATGCCCCCGTCGCGGCCGTACCAATTAGGGACAAATTTTAGCATACTTCATAAATCACGGGGCGGTGGCGCGATCCGCGATCGCTACCGTAAACAAAAAAGTAAACCAATTCACTTGCACCGTCGTCGTAACGCGGATTTATGCGCCGGAGTGAATGTGGCTTCGGGTTCTGGTGAAGGGCACTTGGCACAAATTTTGAATCGACCGTTTGAAGGTAATTAAAAAAAAGAGTTTTTCATGTTTCTGCTACTGTCCCTCGCGACCCCCAACAACACGACGAGGGCGGCCAAGTGCAGCGTCGTCGTGGTGCTGATAAAAACCAACATTACAAACGAACCGTTCAGGATTTGACCTGAAGAACGGGAGATTGTCCGAGGTCGGTCGACGCTGGGAGAGAAATCTGACAACTTCTTATCGCGCAGCACACACACAAACACCTCCGTGATCGGATTTCGTGTGTGGGAGAATCGAATGCCCGCGCCTCGGTGAAGGCGGGAAGTCGTTGGTTTGGGTCTTTGCTGTCCACACAGAGACGGAGTGGAGAGAGAGAGATTAGTGAAGTGTTTTGCCGGGCGTAATTAAAGCACAAAACAGCACACCGGGTTTGTCGTTGGATCGTGTTTAACCGGCTTTGGCTTTGGCGCAGTCACACACAGCGAGGGACACGCCCGATCGATCTCGCCAGGCCTGTCAGGTAGAGGCGGCCCCTGAGATTTAGATATAGGCGTCGGTCCGTCGGCAGAGCGGAAGACGGAGGGGCCGACAGTATTAAAAAACGGCTACACACCACCGGACAAGATTAATATTTCAATTATTGACCCTTTTAATGATAACGAGCAGCTGAGAGCCATAATTTACGGCTTCATTATTGGCCAGGTATCGGACACTTGACGCCCGCGAACGGACACACAGTCGTAAAGTCTCCACACTGGACGTGACTATTGTCTCCCGGCAGGCCGGGGTACATTCCCCCAGCTCTCCGATCGTTAGAGAATGAAGAAAAAACCGGCATCTAGATTCTAGCTCCCCCTCGACTCTGGAACTGCTAACTCAGCGCCACAGGAGAGGTTGGCAAATTTATGGCATAATTAATTCGCACCCGGTTCGCACGAATCACGTGGCCACGGAACGAGACAACGGCAGCTGGCCAGCTCGCCGGAAAGGAAGTCGGTGTCCGTCCGTGTGTGTGTGTGTTATCCTTTCCGAGGTTCCCATTCCGGAGGGGGCCACTGCTGGAGAAAGAAATGCTTGGCCGGTGGTGTTTTCCGCTCACGATTCGACCTCTACCGGATGGTGGTTTTTTGTTTGATACGGCTGGCCGACGTGGTGTGTCGATATCTTACACATTGTATCGAGTAGAAACCTCCTCGCTAGGCACCTAAACGTACCGAATGTTGGTGCAACATTGTACGGAGGTCAGACACAAAGCAACAAACCGGGGGCAAGGTGCCCACATATGTGCTCGGGGAGCATAAAAATGTGCATTTGTTGGGACCGTTTCTTAGCCATGTCGGTGGGCCACTTGACAAGGTGGTACACAGGAGCGTATGCACACGGCCGCCTTGTTTGGTGGATATACTTCTTTTTTGTTGTTGCTCGCTTGTACAGACGGCTGTACGTTGCCGCACTGCACCCTGTCCGTTCTATAAATCACGCCTGAACAATTGTCCCGAACGACGGACACGTTATAGGCATAGGGGTCCCATAACTTTTGTACGCGCCGGGACACATGGGAGCCAGCCGCTTGCTCCCTATTTGTTCCCGTGTCTCCGAGGTGGTCTTCAGGGGGTGAGACCCACCAATAAAGGATACTTCAACATGAAAGCAAAAAGGATAAAATATATGCCAATTAACCGCAGTGATCAACGCGCGCCGGCCAATAACAGCGAAACGCCATAATCGTTAGAGTAATGGGACGTCGTTGCTTATCGTTCTCGATTGGGTCTCCCGACACGCGTGCAACGGAAGCGGTTGAGTTATTGCTGCTTCAGATTCTGTACCATTATTGCCAGTATGATTAGAGGGCTTAGGGAGGTTACAAAGCTGCTCGCGTAAAGAAGCTTTGCACATGTTTTAAATCAATTCAACTCTTATCATATACTGCGAGGTTTCAGTAGAGATCTATCGGTGTAAAATCTAGTGTCTGATAAGAAAATCGTGCATAAAAGTGAATGTGCCTGCGGGATACCCTAGATGTATCGGATAGAATAGGATTACAGCAATATAGTGGTGATTATTAGCATCGAGTGCATCGTCCCCCAGACGCTGACGATATGTAACGGAGGGTCGCATTCTCTCGTGGAAACCTTTTTTTTGTCAGACTATCTTGTGCCACAGTTATGGATGAATCACGAAACGAATGATTCACCATATCGTCTCCCCTTCGTTGAATGATAAACTAGAAAATCCCAGAAAACAACTTGCCGGTTTTAACTACATTCGCTGACGGTGATAAGCGGCGAAGTAAATATTTGATCTCGAAAAACATTGTGCGGCAGGTTTTTATATGCAGCCAATTGTTATCTTTATAGGTATCATGTATTAGTTCATCTACTTTGATGAATCAGACAAAAAAAGTCATGTCGTACTAGCCAGAACATAAATAAAGGATATCAATCTCTTGCGTTGGACACCAATTCCAAAAAGCATGTTGAGAGCATTTGGAAGAACTTGCTGAACACTTATAACAAAAAGCGAAACATAAAAAACATATTGAAATATCTAAGAAATGTTCGAAGTTCCAACTTTTCCAAACAACTCTAAAATGGGACACTTACGAAATATTTTTCATCTAACATTGTTAAGAAACGAGTTATGTAATAGTATGCGTGTTTCTTTTAGAAAAGCCTCAGCCACTGTTCCTTCACAATGTAATCGTTTTATAAACATTGCGTGATTGCTCTAATTTGCTTCCGTTCACGCTTCCGTTTCCCGGCAGTCCGTCGTCCCACACACCCAGAACCGACCGATTCTTCCCTCATCCACTTTGGTCCTTACCCAGATACATGCTGTCGTTATGACAGTGTTGGTGCTTCACACAACCACCGACAAAAACGTGCATTTTGACGTGTCGGGCAGCAACGATGCACACGCATGCACCATGCAGCGCATTCTGACCATCTGCTCTTACGTACTCTCTCTCTCTCTCTATCTGCTCGCCAGCATGACCATGTATGGTTGCTATCCTTAATCAGGACGTTTATATCTTTTTTTTTATAAATCCATCACACCCTACCGATCGCAGCAACCATCGAGGGAAGTTAGAATGAGTTTTATGTGCTCTTTTCTATCCAGATTAAAAAATGACAATCTCAGCAGGCCTCAAAATGGAACACGAACCGAACAAAGGCCTCCTTCGATATTATTCCATAATCTGCACCGCTTAACACGAGAAAGCCACATTGTTTACGTCCCGTCCGGAGAGAGAGAAAGGAGCGAGGAATAAGCTTCCAAACAAAAAAAAAAGATGCCCGGAAAAAAGGATTCGATTTTATTCCACCCGCATGGTGGCCCCTTTCTCTGTGTTGGTAGTGGTGCGGGCCCTAATGTTTATCTGTATCATGAAACACACATCGCAGCGAGGAGCGCTTTGCTTGTTTCTCTCGCAACGGTGGCATTTGACAGCTGCCACAGGCGGAGAAGAAATTGGGAAGCTCGCGTGCATGCGCACGTGCGCCGATCGTGTTTGCACGGCACGTGTTTGTCTGTGCGTGTGTGGCACCACAGGTCCCGAAAAGGACGATACCCATTGCGTAGTGGTGTTCGTATGAGCGGAAAAGAGGTTTTTCTTCCCCCAGCGCAGTTGAAACCAGCTGCTGCTGCTGCAGCCAAGCATAAAACAAACCAATGCATATGCACAGTACGGAGATTTGATGCATTATTAAAGAAAAAAAAACACAGTTCAGCTGCTTACGCATCGAACGTTTATTTGATTTGCTTTGCCTTATTTACTCGTCACTTGCACTTAATTTACGACGTGTGCTCCTTCTTATCGTTTGCTGCTGATAGCAGATAGTCCTTTGTTTGGAAAGCCATTCTTTTCACCGTTGCACATTAATTAAATTAATAGGTTCGTTGACATTACAGTTTTCTAGAAACAGCCCTTTTTTTAAATTCTATCACTGATTTCGATTGAGGATGCGAATAACACGTTAAGGAAAAACATACCTTCGAGAAACACTGGCACGGCCATTTTTGGTGATTTGCTCCGTGTATTGGAGGAAGAAAATGATCTGGACGCAGGGTTTTCCCAATCTGCAGGTGGTGACGAAATGCACAATTGTTTTTCTTTCGAAGGACAACAGGGATTGTCGCGTCCGGTCTGGTTTCGGTCGCGAGCTACAACTGCCCCTCAGCGCGAATGGGAAAATGAATCCCGCGCGTCTGTGTGCGTTCTCGGGCCTGTCTTGCCTAGGCTACAGGACGTGTCTGGTGACGGCGATCCTGGAGCAGGGACAGCGACGGCACATACCGTGCGCACACGACGAACCTGCTTACACACACCGACACACAATCGGCACACTTACGCGCGCACGCACATCAGCACACATGTTGTGCAGGGGACACCCTTCTTTCTATCGCAACAATGGAAAACCGAGAACACGACTACGAGCAAGCCCTACTTCGATGCCGTCGGTGCGACTTTTCGCAGGATTTCGCTACCGACACACTCACACAACGGATGGGTGGGGTGGGTTTCGGTTTAAATCACTTTTCCTCGCACTGAGAACGGCAACCAACCCACACATCACGCACTCTGCACCGTTGAGCGTGGACACCAATGTTTCACCATTTTCACTGCACACCCCCCACTCACACACACACACACACACACACTAGCCGCGCGGGGAATCGACTATCCTTTTTCACACTTTCCACGCCCGAGAAAGGCCTGGAAACGAGGTCGTTTTGCTCTATTTCTCCTACTGCAAACTCTGATCGCAAATTATCAATTGTGAAGCTCTGCAACCAAGATAAGATTGTACGATTTTGCGTGCAAAAAATGCAAGTCCCTTCTTGCACATGCCCTCCTCGTATCAACCCACGTCTCAAGTGCAGCAGTCGAGCGGTTGAAACTTTTAAACCGCGACGGCGGAGACGACGACGACGCACATCCACGCGCTACGAGGTTCGATCGGCGAAAGCTCGCTCGCTTGAGGTTATGTTGGTGTTGTTGTTTGAATGGCGAGAGAGACTTCCCACCCATCCGACAATGGTCGTTACGAAATGCATGCCAACTCACTCTGACCTATGGGAAAACTAGTGCGTGTTCCTTTTTTTCATACAACTTTCGTGCTTGTACGCTCAAGTTTCTATTTGCCTCCTATTCTAACTGCCATTCCTACTCGTTCTTCTGGGTCTTTGGTTTGCACCATTCTTTCCCTTCCTCCATACTTCTTCAAAAGAACCTCACGAAAACTTGTTTATTATTTCGGCCAATGGCTGCCCAGGGTGCTGGGATCCCTGGGAGCGGGAGAATGCACTAAAGAAAGAGAGCAGATACGACTGTTAACAAGCCGATAACAAGCCAATAACAAGCCACACAAGTTGTATGGGATTTTCATGCATGTGTCAACGGATACTGCCGAGTGGGTATTAACTAAAAATGAT
>KZ067338.1:45138-55510 GCA_002091845.1 Anopheles cracens | reverse complement strand
GAAATAAAAGACACAGAACAAAACCGTCTTCTGAAAGATTAGAGAATACAGGAGAAAGAGAGAGAGAGAGAGAGAGAGGGAGAAAGAGGGAAAAGAAGAAGAAAAAATAGCAACATGCAATCGGTAAATCATTTCCATTCGAGTGTGCTTCGATGGGAAATTGATGCTTGACGGACAGTCGGGAGGTGCGAAAATCGCTCAATCGTTTCATCCACCCCCCTCTCTCTCTCTCGCTTACTCTCTCACTCTCTTCATGTTTTTCCCTTTAACGGATCGACCCCGGACGCCGGACGCCCCTAGCAATGGTTAACTTGCGCTTTTGTGCTGTGAGTCTTGTGGGCAACACACGGCAACAAACTCACACAAAACCACAATCGCACACACACACACACACACGCACAGCGAATGTGAAACGCTCACAAATCGAATCGGAAACACGAAACAAAATCAGCGCTCAAAAAGTTAATCTAAAATTAATGAGAATCGCTTCCACTGCCGCACACATGTTGTGTGCCAAACACGCGCGCGCGCTTGGAGGAGAGTTATCCGAGTGAGTTCACGTCCCTCTCCCATCCCACCTGCGCGCTAGTCTCCCTCTGCCTAGCTGTGGGATGAATTATGAGCTACATTGCAGGACGAACCCGTTCGAACCCGTTTTTTTTTCTCGTCGGATCCGGCCCAGGGCAAAGGATGATGATTCGCGCGAAGTTGTACCGGTTTATCGTTAACTGCACTGGCGAGCGTTAACATGATTGTTAATGGTTGCCCACAGTGTTAGCCGTTTGACGTTTACAAGCATCCTCCCCGCCGAAGGTAATCCCCTCGACGCGGCGCATCACCTTTACCAATTTCGAGGAAAACAAGACAGGGGGCGGCAATGTGCGGGACGAACAAGCTGTATACTTGTAGTGCGTGGGGCTTTTTTGAGGGGGTGGGGAGTGTGCAGACTTGAGACGAATCCTTCGAATTCGCTGTACTGCAAATAAATAAAGCAAATAAATTACTAACAAATGCTTCATAGCTGCTAGAAGCGATTTGAATAAATTTACGCCTAAAAGTATACAATGCTGTATGGTTCGGAAAACGCTCTTTTCACGCTTTCTTCATATCCGCTCATTGTCCGTATTACTAACTTTTGTTAACTATTACTAACTGATGCTTTCTAGCTGCCAGAATAGTTTTACGCCTAAAAGTATGCAATTCTGCGGTTTGAAAACCGCTTCTTATACGCTTTCTTCGTACTCGTTCATTATCACCCGATCTCTCTCGCTGCTATATTGTTATGCGGACACGAGCCAGGGGTTCGTCCATTCGTCCGGAGCGAATGGCGCAAACAGACCACAAAACCACACACAAAAAGGACCACTTCGGACTCCGCGGGCCTCTGGGCCGGGCGCGCGTGCGCATCGGGAGGGGCAAAAAAAATAATTAATAATTTTGTCGCACTCATCAAATACACTCTCGGCCGCATTCGCTCCCCGCTCCGGCTGCTCCTTCAACCACAACCCGTAATCGTACAATTCGCATCGAATCGCACATCATTTTGCCCGAGAGCGATGCAGAGCGCAATGCAATTTAATTTTTTTTCGGGCGCAATTATGAATAATGATACCGGGGTGTATTAACCCACTGATGGGCCGAGGAGGAGGAGGAGCAGCAGCAGCAGCAAAAAATGAAGCTTCAAGCTGCCGCGCCATTTCCGTTTGCTCATTGTGTTCCATTAAAAGGGGAAAATGACATCGTTTCCGTACTATGCGGAGCGATGATTTCATTATTCCCACTTCCCCGTTTAAAACATTTGCACCACGTTGACCCCGGAAAGCACGCGCAAAAAAGCTTAACCCACTACTGCTGCTGCTGTGGTTGAAAGCTTCTTACCAGGCGCGTTGCAAACGTCGAGCAGGAAACGAGCCATTACGGTGGTAGCTTTTCCCTGCTCTACTGTTGTTGGGGGCATACTTTTTTCCTCCTTTTCCCGGTGTGTACACCTGTGTGTTCGAACGAGCGGTAAAAGTTACCCATCACTGCCACCATCTTGCGATGCGTGCGATGCAACACCATCAGCACAGCGAGCGCAAAAAAAGGAAACACCCCATTACTGTCTGCTTGATGAGTTCTCACTCGCCAACACACACACACAAGAAAGAAAGAAAAAAAGCGCCCGCGCGAAACCTAATTACTTCCATAATGACGCGCCCCCCACGCCATGTGTTGCGGAGCGCCACCAGGCGGCTCCATCGCGTGTTGCCGACGCCGTTGCGCGTTTGCAATCCGGACGGACGTGGTGCCGCGTCCACCGCTTGCGGATGACACTACGTGACAAATGCCGTACGCTGGCCCACAGTGACACATGACCGATCCTTCATTTACGTTCCTCCTATCCTGCCACACACACACTCATCAACACGGTGGGGGAGAACGAAATCGTTCCATTTTGAGTTCGTGATTTCTGTCTGGGAGGCATGTGGACATGCACGCGCGTATTGCGCCGCCATTAATCATCATTAATCTCGCGAACGCTCTGGATGTGTGAGCGAGCTGCAGCAGCTTCTGCAACCAGCGCTCGGATGCGAACCTATCGCAAATACGGGCCGTGCGAGCCCCAAGTGCATCAAAAACCCTGTTCGGGGAGGAGCAAGCACCCGCCAACAGGCAGGCAGGCAGGCAGGCTTTCATCGGAAGCCTCATTTGCATCTGCGACGCGCTGTAACACACTCCGCTTCCCGTTCACGGACGGCAAATTTGGCATTTTAATTAAATGCTGTCAGGTGTGCTTCTTTGCCTGCAACAGCAGCAGCAGCAGCACCGACCACCGGCAAGTCTCTGTCGCGGGCAAGATAAGAGAGCTAGAAAATGGTTTGTCCGCGTACACTCTCGTATCGAAATGCATGCTGCTAGTGATGGAGAAAAGTATCGAATCTTTTGTAACGGACCGGTATCTGGTTTGATGTAAAAAGTACCTGTAACGTAAACCTGGCTACTTTTGGCCTGGCTGTACTGAGAGCGGCTCTTTCACTCATCCATTCTAGGCTGCTCTCGCCACAATTCAACCTAGCGGTGATGCAGTCTCTAACATATCGCAGCTCTCGGTCTTTCCCCTTAGATGTCTGGTGAATGTACCTGGTGCCTCTCTGTTACTCTCACAAAGTACTAGGCAGGTCCTGGACCTGGTTACTTTCTGTGCATATTTTACCAGGCCCAGTATCGAGATACTATTTTCTATAATTTTCCGTGGACCTGGTTACTTTTGGACCTGGTTACCTTCTGTGTATATTTCACTAGGTCCAGTGTCCAGATACTGGACTGGAATTTTCTGTGGACCTGGTAACATTCTGTGTATATTTCACCAGGTCCAGTATCCAGGTCACCATCAGGTCCAAACAAAAACTGGATTAATTTGTATCTGACGGTAGATAAAATTGTCTAAAAATCGAGCAGATGGTTGTTATTGTGCCTTGTGCCACCATGTTTTTGAACCTTTGAACCTGATCAGGTTCGATACATACAACTGTCCCGAGAAACCAGCTCGATCATTACTTTTTACTGTTCGTTCGCAATCATGTTTGTGTGTATGCCACACACACACTCATCAACACGGTGGGGGAGAACGAAATCGTTCCATTTTGAGTTCGTGATTTCTGTCTGGGAGGCATGTGGACATGCACGCGCGTATTGCGCCGCCATTAATCATCATTAATCTCGCGAACGCTCTGGATGTGTGAGCGAGCTGCAGCAGCTTCTGCAACCAGCGCTCGGATGCGAACCTATCGCAAATACGGGCCGTGCGAGCCCCAAGTGCATCAAAAACCCTGTTCGGGGAGGAGCAAGCACCCGCCAACAGGCAGGCAGGCAGGCAGGCTTTCATCGGAAGCCTCATTTGCATCTGCGACGCGCTGTAACACACTCCGCTTCCCGTTCACGGACGGCAAATTTGGCATTTTAATTAAATGCTGTCAGGTGTGCTTCTTTGCCTGCAACAGCAGCAGCAGCAGCACCGACCACCGGCAAGTCTCTGTCGCGGGCAAGATAAGAGAAAAAATGAAGCTTCAAGCTGCCGCGCCATTTCCGTTTGCTCATTGTGTTCCATTAAAAGGGGAAAATGACATCGTTTCCGTACTATGCGGAGCGATGATTTCATTATTCCCACTTCCCCGTTTAAAACATTTGCACCACGTTGACCCCGGAAAGCACGCGCAAAAAAGCTTAACCCACTACTGCTGCTGCTGTGGTTGAAAGCTTCTTACCAGGCGCGTTGCAAACGTCGAGCAGGAAACGAGCCATTACGGTGGTAGCTTTTCCCTGCTCTACTGTTGTTGGGGGCATACTTTTTTCCTCCTTTTCCCGGTGTGTACACCTGTGTGTTCGAACGAGCGGTAAAAGTTACCCATCACTGCCACCATCTTGCGATGCGTGCGATGCAACACCATCAGCACAGCGAGCGCAAAAAAAGGAAACACCCCATTACTGTCTGCTTGATGAGTTCTCACTCGCCAACACACACACACATCACCTTTACCAATTTCGAGGAAAACAAGACAGGGGGCGGCAATGTGCGGGACGAACAAGCTGTATACTTGTAGTGCGTGGGGCTTTTTTTGAGGGGGTGGGGAGTGTGCAGACTTGAGACGAATCCTTCGAATTCGCTGTACTGCAAATAAATAAAGCAAATAAATTACTAACAAATGCTTCATAGCTGCTAGAAGCGATTTGAATAAATTTACGCCTAAAAGTATACAATGCTGTATGGTTCGGAAAACGCTCTTTTCACGCTTTCTTCATATCCGCTCATTGTCCGTATTACTAACTTTTGTTAACTATTACTAACTGATGCTTTCTAGCTGCCAGAATAGTTTTACGCCTAAAAGTATGCAATTCTGCGGTTTGAAAACCGCTTCTTATACGCTTTCTTCGTACTCGTTCATTATCACCCGATCTCTCTCGCTGCTATATTGTTATGCGGACACGAGCCAGGGGTTCGTCCATTCGTCCGGAGCGAATGGCGCAAACAGACCACAAAACCACACACAAAAAGGACCACTTCGGACTCCCCGGGCCTCTGGGCCGGGCGCGCGTGCGCATCGGGAGGGGCAAAAAAAATAATTAATAATTTTGTCGCACTCATCAAATACACTCTCGGCCGCATTCGCTCCCCGCTCCGGCTGCTCCTTCAACCACAACCCGTAATCGTACAATTCGCATCGAATCGCACATCATTTTGCCCGAGAGCGATGCAGAGCGCAATGCAATTTAATTTTTTTTCGGGCGCAATTATGAATAATGATACCGGGGTGTATTAACCCACTGATGGGCCGAGGAGGAGGAGGATTTTTAAAATGGACAAAATCAACACGATGGTCAAATAATGGTGGTATAACATTTTGCGGAAGTTAATTCACTTCACGTAGCATTGCCTTCTCGAACGTGTTTTTTTTCTCTAGAAAATCGTATTGTAAAATTCGTATTTAGTTATAAGAAATTCTAGATTTCGTTCCTCTATGCATAACAGAAGGATAAATTGGATTTAAATTAAATAAAGTACGAAGAGAGATGTGTGTGTGTGCGTGTTTTTGTGTTCTAATATCGCTGAGTGATGTTCTCCGTTCGCGCTTTCTTCGCACCAAATTATCACTTTTACCCAAACGGTCGTTGCGGGCGACAGTTCATCATTTATTAGTGCGCGGCACACAGACACAGAGGAGAGGTTCGCAAGTTCTATTGTTTGCAGGCAGACGGGCTGGCGGCAGGGGCAGGGGTTGACAACATTAATTAAGCGAATGAACGCGAGCGAGCGCGTGAAATAGCACCACGTACCCGCTTTAACCCGATTATCTCGAGTTGTACGAATGCTCTTGGTATCACATTTGCAATATGTGTCTAAATGCGGCAGTTTTTCCAAGCACAATTTTTGACCGATTTTCTAGCTTTGTTTATATGCCTTTTTTGTGAGCTTACTATTTCCCACACCCCGTAAAACTGACATCCGGCCTCCTGCCCGGGTAGCCAGCAACTTGAAATGCTAATAGCTTTGTAATGCGCATTTAAAACGCGGTGAAACCTTCGAGCTAAAAGTAGCACAACTTATCTAGTTTATTTATCTTTGTAGTATGACTTTCTATCTTTCGCCGTTTTCTTTTCATCTTTCGTCAAAGAGGTTTCTATTTTTTCGAAAGTGAGCAGCTTTCTATTTTTTTAAGTTTGCAGTACTTTATCTCATTTTAGTCTTCAAAAGCTCTCTGCAGAAGAAGGAGTATAGTAATTGGTACTTATAATAAATTTTGCAGATTTTTCGAATGAGTAGTTTATTAACGAGAAGATTTTTAAAATGGACAAAATCAACACGATGGTCAAATAATGGTGGTATAACATTTTGCGGAAGTTAATTCACTTCACGTAGCAGGAGAGGGTGGTGACGTGCCATCTGTTACGCCTCGCTACCGAACAGTATGTAACTATGTGGGCAATAATTGTCCCGATTCCTGCGCGAGTCGAGTCAGGCTCCCTCTTCAGGCGAAGTTCTCTGGAGACGTTTCAATTTCCGTACTCCGCGACCGGTGGGGGTGCGACGACAATGGTGTTCGCAGCGGACGCCTTGCGATGGGAAAATGTGTCTATTTCATTTCGCCTTATTCCTTCGTTTGGCCTTGGGTAAGAAAAGGATCGCAATTTCGTCCAACGAATAGTTTTCGGACCCCACCGACGATCAGAACCTGACAGAGGTCCTGTTTTGAAGTATACATTCAGCGCTGCAACACACCCCACTAGATCATCACTAGGAACCCCCCCCCCCCCGCTGGTTGTCGAGCGCTTAAAACGATAAAACGACCGCCACAGGTACATCTCCAAGCCTACACGTACGCGACAACCCAATAGCCACTTTCGAAGCATTCAAAAACCACGCCGACGACGCCGATGGCGGCGGCGGGTTCTGCAGACAAATAAAGCAAATGGGAAAACAATCCGCGTGACTCACACGCACACACACACGCTCATGTCTTCTCATCCCTCCCCCCGGCTTCGGCAACCACCATCCATCTTCCGAATGGTTTAATAGCTTTTCAACAAATAGCACAAAACGTAGCATGATGGCGCAAGAAAGAGTGATGGCGAAAAGTCGTGGAAATCCTTCGGGTGGTTCCGAAAAACGCGCGATTGAGCTCAAAAACCTCACATCCACCCACCTCCTCCCTCCTCCCACCCTAAAAGTCGATTGTCTATATCTATTTCGGCGTAATCTATTCCCTTGTTGCCCCGTGTTCTACACTCCCCCCCCCCCTTGAGTCTACCGATCACGATTATCCTCCCCCTATCCTCACCGCACACATCCCCCTCCCCATCATTTCATTTGGCGATTGGTTTTTATCGATATTTTCTTCCCATCCGTGCGTCGTACAACTTCCCCGTTCCGCGATTTTCGAAACCGTTGTTTTTACTTGCGCGCACCCTCTCTCTCTCTCTGTCTCTCTCTCCCCGCGGAAAGGATTTCCATCCTTAAGCTGTAACAACCACATAACCTCATTTCATGCGCCGCGTGCGAAAGGTTAGCGCTGACTCGCTCGCTGTTCCGGCTCCAAGAGGCCGTGAACCGGGTTTGAAGAAAGGGAACGGAAGGATGAGGCGACAGACAGGGGTGAGATGGATTGAAAAGGCCCCCCCCCGGGAGGGGATGACGTCTTCAACCGAATTGGGCCTCGCCAGCTCCTGCGGCCGGAGGATAGTGTGTTGACGGGCGGTTATTCAACGTCTCCACACACATACACCTACACACATGCATACCCCGATAAATGGCAATTTATCTTTTACATAAGAGAGCGCGGCAATGGGAGGGGGGGGGAGGTTAAAAAGGTGAAACTTTATCCTTCTCCCACACCACCCCGCCACCCCTTCCTACCGGGTTTGCCGGAGGATTTTCAAGCGAGGGTGGGGAAGTTTATAATTGAAAAATCTGCACGATAGCGAACACGTGTTTCTGTGCGGGGGGAGGGGGTGGTAGGGAGGGGGAGGTGGTGGGTCGGTAAACTATCTATCGCTCAGCAGAACAATAGCCCTGCTGCGCTTGCACACCGTTATCGCAAACCGACCGATCGACGTGTTTCGGAAGTGATTGGAGGAGTGCGGAATTGTGTGTGTGTGTGTGTGTGTGTGTGTGTGTGTGGTAAAATGATAAGGGGTGGAAACTCTGGGAGGAGAGGGTGGTGACGTGCCATCTGTTACGCCTCGCTACCGAACAGTATGTAACTATGTGGGCAATAATTGTCCCGATTCCTGCGCGAGTCGAGTCAGGCTCCCTCTTCAGGCGAAGTTCTCTGGAGACGTTTCAATTTCCGTACTCCGCGACCGGTGGGGGTGCGACGACAATGGTGTTCGCAGCGGACGCCTTGCGATGGGAAAATGTGTCTATTTCATTTCGCCTTATTCCTTCGTTTGGCCTTGGGTAAGAAAAGGATCGCAATTTCGTCCAACGAATAGTTTTCGGACCCCACCGACGATCAGAACCTGACAGAGGTCCTGTTTTGAAGTATACATTCAGCGCTGCAACACACCCCACTAGATCATCACTAGGAACCCCCCCCCCCCCCCCCCCCCCCCCCCCCCTTTTTTGGGGGGGGGGACACACCAAATCCTTCATCACCTGCATTTTACTTTCATTTTGCGACACAAATTGTTTTCTTCAAACCGAGAAGAAAGCATGTCAGCGAACTTCGATGGCGTCGCCTTCCGCCCAACAACTCCAGCTTATATTCCAAGCCATTTTAGAGGCACCCTACACTTATACGCGCCTTGGGAGGCATCCGAGGACCTTCCAAGCAGCGCGTGTTGATTTCTGTTTTCTTCATTCTCGCCGCGGCCACCAACCATTTTATTGTTGGCAGTCACCTAATTGTTTGCCTGCCGGAAGCATTTCGCCCGCCCCGTTTTCTCGCAACACACACACACACACATCCCCCCCCCCCCCCCCCCCTTCCCCCCTCACTGTCTGGTGCACCGTGTCCTGCGAGCGAGATGGCCCTCTTCTCTTCCTGCTCCTTCCCGGGTCAATGATATATTATCGTATCCTTGGGATCATTTTGTCAGGCAGTGGGATTTTTACGTCTGCTCTTTCGTTCTCTGCTCCTGACGCGCTACACCGGTGCGTTCCTGTTTTGTCGACGGCACGGCTCGTGAACGGAACGGAACCGGTTCATTTGCATGCGCAGCCTCCTGCCTTGCGACGACGGGTGGGGGTTGGGAAGATATTCATATGCATTAAATCGTAATAGCATCCACTCTCCGAGCAACGTTATCCTTTCGGCGCGCACAACACAATCCTTAAGCTGAATCAACAAGAATTAATGCCCGGCAGGACGATTAACAACAACAAAAAAAGTTAGGTACATCTCACCCAAAAAAAAGGCTGAGTGAGAAGGTTGTACCGAGGTTAGGCTGAATGTGTCGCCTTCACCCTTCGCACCCGATGGTGGACCTTCCCTTTAGGCACGTGGAAATTTGCGAAGACGACGATTGATTCCACCCCAAATAGTACAACAAAACCCTCTCGCACCCACCCACACACACACATACACACATGCGTTCCATTTCCGTTTCGTAATCGATCCGTCTTATACGTAGAGGAGGCAAAAAAGGTCACCTGAGGAGGGTCATCGTAGGAAAAGGATATTCAATAATGTACCTTTCTCGCATGTTTTTTTTGGACTCCCACACTGCATGTCTATTATCGACCACACGTACTGGTTTTTTATGTTTTGTTTTGTTCTGCGGTGTTGTTTGGTGCCTTTCAGATCGGAACCCCGGCTCACCTAGGTTTTGTGATCCCCGGCGACTACCCCGTTGGTCGTTCGAGCGAACCTAAGCTCAGCCTCAGCCAGGACCGGCTCACGAATGGAATAAAATAGACCGAAACAACGAAAGGGGCGATGTTTTGTCGTTCGATTTCAATTCGTGCGCGCGTGTGTCCTTTCGGTTTGACCTCGCTCAAGATCGGGGGGGGGGGGGGGGGTACGAGCGTAAAAACGCGTATCCCGATTCAACAGCTTTTCGATGTGTCCGTGTGTGCGTGGGTAAGCTCCGATTCAACATTTTCACACAATTTGTTAATGGTGATGAGCGTTTCCCTTCCGGTTCTCGCAATCCCTTGCTGCGGTTCCGTAAAATTCTAATATAAACCTTTTTTTAACGGTCCCGGCGGCACACGCGGCCCCAAAAGTTGGGTGGGAACGAGCGAGGGGTTTTCGTTTGGGGTTTTTGCTCCGTCAGACCAACAATGTTGACTTTAATCAAATGGCTCATTTTGTAGTCCCTTTTTTGCCCGTAGCCAAAGCGGGTTTTACGATCGCCACCCCCCCCCCCCCCCCCCCCCCCCCCCCCCCCCCCCCCC
>KZ067335.1:140770-168297 GCA_002091845.1 Anopheles cracens | reverse complement strand
GCATGACATCTCGTAGGAGTTCCGTTAGCAAATGCACGTGCTTTTGACGTTTAAAACAATGAAATAACTGCTAGCAACCTTTTACGCTAACAGTTTAAGGCAAGGTGTTTGATATCAGCCCATTTTGGAAGGCCGTTTGCCACAAAATACATGTTTTCATTCATGTCCATCACATTTGTCCATTTCGTGGCTTCAAAATGATCCTAAAAGTCTCCTCGATTGTCTACTATTTACTGCAGAGTGGCGTCCTCTTCTGGAATAGCGAAGAACTACTCGAGAATGTTGAAATTGTAGTGAGTAAAGTGAAATAACTATTCTACATACCGAACTGATTTCTGTCTTCTTCTTAATTCTTAAGATTCAGTCTGCAAACATAGATATTATGAGACATAAATTAAACCGCAAGAAACTCATTGGCCAATCATGCCGATATCTAAACAAGCGTTTGCTCATACCTCTCATCAAAGCTTGTTTGTGTCCTCCAATACGAAGAAAGCTGATCAGGAGATAATTTTCCTGATAAACTTGATTTTCTAGGTCGGGCTGCTGTGGGTTTTACGGATTTATGGAGTTAAATTGTCCAGAAGTTATGGGGTCTTACTTCAAGGGGATGTGAGTGGGTTGATGGGAACGTATCGCTTTCAAAAGGGCTGACGATATATTCGATCAGTATAGATTTCACGACAAGGATTCCTGCTTGTTTATCTGCTACTCTTCTTTAGTAAGGAAAGCACAAGATTTTAAGAATAATGTGTTAACCTCTACATTCTAGCGATTGAAGATTAGTTTTTAAGTTTGCTTCCAGATGGCGTTTTTCATCATCTGTCATTTACAATTGCACCAAATTAGACCCTTTATCATTTGGATTTGGTTCTGGATTCCTCCACAACAACAAAACTTTATCATCACCGTTACAGCAACAAGATAGCTTTCCAAATAGTTTTTCAGCTTTTGTGATTCACCCAGAAGAGTCCGAGAATCTGATAGTTCTCTCACCACCCTATCGCCGCAGCTCGTTCTAATTCGGTCTTTCTGTCCGCATCCAAACCAAAACATTATTCAAATTAACTCGAACTCGAGCCAACCTGTAACGAGAGGCAAACGAAAATGCAATTTAGTGAAATGCGTTTCGGAGCTGCGAGCGATTTTCCTCGGACATAAAACAAAGCAAATCAACATCACCATCACAACGACCGCCGCCGGCCAGAGCGGCAGTAGCGGCAGTCGCCGAACCACCGGAGTCAGCACCATTTCCGGTAGAAACACCTTCCCGATTAACCGGAATCGTTTTGGCTTTTCTTCCACCGGCCGCCGGGTCGATGAGGTCAGCATGGAATATCGTAATTTGACAAGAAGTTTGCTCCTTCCATCCCCGTCACTGGGAGCTCGGTTCCATCCGACGCCAACACAACAACTACCATCCGGGGAGGAATTGAGTCAAAATCATCGCTTGACCGAGCGAGGGAATATCGATTCCGTATCAAATATTCATCAAACTAAAGCGCATCTCGCTGACCGAAAACAAAATAAAACCCCAGCAAACCAGGAAAAACCCACCAACGGACGACTTCTCGGCCCCGGACGAGACGATCCGGAAATAGAATCGTCCATCCACAGTTCGAGCGTGGAGAGGCCCACGCCACCTCCACGGAGCTCGTGTCGTAATCCAACGGCAACGCAGCACACGGGAAACATAAACTCGGTAAACAAATAAATAAGAAAGGAAGCATAACACGATCACCACACACACACACACCCACACATCGCCTCGTCGCGCTACCTTTTCGTTTATCTCCGTCCTACGCGACCCTGCGCTAAGACGTCGGGAGGCGAGTTTTCTTTGCCCTCATCAAATATTGAAGACCGCACCACCCGGTCGCGCCGTTTCTTTCGCCTTCAGGTCCTTCGTTGCCGTTTGCTGATTGCGATTGCGACGCGTACCACCTCCAGCACACACACACAGGCACAGGCACAGTCAGACACACGGAAAAGTGCACCATAAAGTCCCACAAATTCGCAAACCATTCGGAAGCGCGCCCGGCAAGACGAGGCGAAGCGATACGGGCAGCTTCCACCAGGCCGGGCCAGGCAGCAGCATCCGTAAATTGTTGATTAGAATACAAATGAAAGTGCTTCGTTTACGGCACATCTCCACGGAGCACGGCCGGTGAAGATCGGCCACATACAGGAAGGCAAGCAAAAAAAAAACACGAACTGCTGCTGGCGCGTTGAGGTGGGTTAAATTTGCCTTATCCTTCGAAGCTCATCCGGGTTGACTAGGGAGACTGGGCTCGTTTCGGCAGGCAGGCAGGCACGGAAGCATATACGTGCGGCGGTGCCGCGGCTGATACCCGCTTCGATAGCCGGCATGAAAAATTTACAAAAAAAAAACACGAACTGCTGCTGGCGCGTTGAGGTGGGTTAAATTTGCCTTATCCTTCGAAGCTCATCCGGGTTGACTAGGGAGACTGGGCTCGTTTCGGCAGGCAGGCAGGCACGGAAGCATATACGTGCGGCGGTGCCGCGGCTGATACCCGCTTCGATAGCCGGCATGAAAAATTTACATCAAGACCTGATGATGTAAGCCGTTTGTGGACCGGGGGTCTTGCGAGAATGTGAGATAAAAACGTTGTTCTTAACACGTTGTCTTGAGGATGGTTTGAAAAGCGTTTAAACAAGGCTACCAGTAGTAGGTGTTTTTTCGCACATCTTGGGTAGAAATTTGGCACGAAGCATGACATCTCGTAGGAGTTCCGTTAGCAAATGCACGTGCTTTTGACGTTTAAAACAATGAAATAACTGCTAGCAACCTTTACATTATTCAAATTAACTCGAACTCGAGCCAACCTGTAACGAGAGGCAAACGAAAATGCAATTTAGTGAAATGCGTTTCGGAGCTGCGAGCGATTTTCCTCGGACATAAAACAAAGCAAATCAACATCACCATCACAACGACCGCCGCCGGCCAGAGCGGCAGTAGCGGCAGTCGCCGAACCACCGGAGTCAGCACCATTTCCGGTAGAAACACCTTCCCGATTAACCGGAATCGTTTTGGCTTTTCTTCCACCGGCCGCCGGGTCGATGAGGTCAGCATGGAATATCGTAATTTGACAAGAAGTTTGCTCCTTCCATCCCCGTCACTGGGAGCTCGGTTCCATCCGACGCCAACACAACAACTACCATCCGGGGAGGAATTGAGTCAAAATCATCGCTTGACCGAGCGAGGGAATATCGATTCCGTATCAAATATTCATCAAACTAAAGCGCATCTCGCTGACCGAAAACAAAATAAAACCCCAGCAAACCAGGAAAAACCCACCAACGGACGACTTCTCGGCCCCGGACGAGACGATCCGGAAATAGAATCGTCCATCCACAGTTCGAGCGTGGAGAGGCCCACGCCACCTCCACGGAGCTCGTGTCGTAATCCAACGGCAACGCAGCACACGGGAAACATAAACTCGGTAAACAAATAAATAAGAAAGGAAGCATAACACGATCACCACACACACACACACCCACACATCGCCTCGTCGCGCTACCTTTTCGTTTATCTCCGTCCTACGCGACCCTGCGCTAAGACGTCGGGAGGCGAGTTTTCTTTGCCCTCATCAAATATTGAAGACCGCACCACCCGGTCGCGCCGTTTCTTTCGCCTTCAGGTCCTTCGTTGCCGTTTGCTGATTGCGATTGCGACGCGTACCACCTCCAGCACACACACACAGGCACAGGCACAGTCAGACACACGGAAAAGTGCACCATAAAGTCCCACAAATTCGCAAACCATTCGGAAGCGCGCCCGGCAAGACGAGGCGAAGCGATACGGGCAGCTTCCACCAGGCCGGGCCAGGCAGCAGCATCCGTAAATTGTTGATTAGAATACAAATGAAAGTGCTTCGTTTACGGCACATCTCCACGGAGCACGGCCGGTGAAGATCGGCCACATATTCATTTACAATTGCACCAAATTAGACCCTTTATCATTTGGATTTGGTTCTGGATTCCTCCACAACAACAAAACTTTATCATCACCGTTACAGCAACAAGATAGCTTTCCAAATAGTTTTTCAGCTTTTGTGATTCACCCAGAAGAGTCCGAGAATCTGATAGTTCTCTCACCACCCTATCGCCGCAGCTCGTTCTAATTCGGTCTTTCTGTCCGCATCCAAACCAAAACATTATTCAAATTAACTCGAACTCGAGCCAACCTGTAACGAGAGGCAAACGAAAATGCAATTTAGTGAAATGCGTTTCGGCGGGTACCGATCAGCCAGAACCACAACATAGACGCGCTCCACTTGGCCGGGCGCGGAGAAATATACGCCAAGAAATCCCTAAACAAACCACCACGGGTCCCTCCGTCAAACCGGACCAGAAGAAAGTGTGTGGGGAAAAGTGGGAAAAAGGGAGGATATATATATATTTATTGATTGTTAATAGACGGGCCATAAGTCCTCGTTCGGCTCGGAGGCGGTGGCTATAAAATACTCCTCAAAAATCTTCCACCACCATCGGGACACGGGATGGTGGGTTGGCCAATGTGACATTTTTTCCGTTTTTATTGCGGCAAATATGTCATAAAAAAGGAAAAATTTCTTCCACCAGTTTGGCGCGCTCGGGTGAGTGTTTTTTTTTTGCGCGCGCGCGCTGCTTAAAGGCAGAACCAGAACCCGGAGCAGAATGTTTGCCTAATGGTGGCCCCCGTGGGACAAGCGTCGGGAATTGATTTTCTAGGTCGGGCTGCTGTGGGTTTTACGGATTTATGGAGTTAAATTGTCCAGAAGTTATGGGGTCTTACTTCAAGGGGATGTGAGTGGGTTGATGGGAACGTATCGCTTTCAAAAGGGCTGACGATATATTCGATCAGTATAGATTTCACGACAAGTATTCCTGCTTGTTTATCTGCTACTCTTCTTTAGTAAGGAAAGCACAAGATTTTAAGAATAATGTGTTAACCTCTACATTCTAGCGATTGAAGATTAGTTTTTAAGTTTGCTTCCAGATGGCGTTTTTCATCATCTGTCATTTACAATTGCACCAAATTAGACCCTTTATCATTTGGATTTGGTTCTGGATTCCTCCACAACAACAAAACTTTATCATTAACCGTTACAGCAACAAGATAGCTTTCCAAATAGTTTTTCAGCTTTTGTGATTCACCCAGAAGAGTCCGAGAATCTGATAGTCCTCTCACCACCCTATCGCCGCAGCTCGTTCTAATTCGGTCTTTCTGTCCGCATCCGAACCAACACATTATTCAAATTAACTCGAACTCGAGCCAACCTGTAACGAGAGGCAAACGAAAATGCAATTTAGTGAAATGCGTTTCGGGGCGGTGGCTATAAAATACTCCTCAAAAATCTTCCACCACCATCGGGACACGGGATGGTGGGTTGGCCAATGTGACATTTTTCCGTTTTTATTGCGGCAAATATGTCATAAAAAAGGGAAAATTTCTTCCACCAGTTTGGCGCGCTCGGGTGAGTGTTTTTTTTTTGCGCGCGCGCGCTGCTTAAAGGCAGAACCAGAATAAAAAATAGGAACTCCAATTTTATCCACTTGTCGTCAACGAAAAGAGCCCGTGCAGTGATGTAAGCGCTGTGTGCGCGTCTAAGTGCTGCAGTGCTTGATCGAATTCCACAAGCCACGGCGCAGCAGAGCAAACAAAACCAAACGTATTAGCGAAACGGAAACTAGCATGTCCTTGAAGGGCATACATCGTACCGGACCGAGCGGCGGTCTTCTCAGACATTAAAGAACGTAGTTTATGTAGCGAACTAAACAGCGTTTGGTTTATCTCCCTAGTTGTGCGCGGGCCGAGAGTCTATTCAGTTCAGTGTCGGCCCTCTTCCACGTATAGTTTCCTTCTCTCCCACGTCCCAAGTCATAAAGACACGCTAAAAGCAAGCGACGAGCGATGGTCCACGCGCGCATCGGGGACCGGCAATAAATAAGTAAATTTTATGAGTTATAGTCCGAGTGGCGTGTCCACCAATAGGGGTGGTTCGGAGCAGAGGAAAAAGTGTCTCCAAGGAAGGAGGAAGCGACGAGCGATGGTCCACGCGCGCATCGGGGACCGGCAATAAATAAGTAAATTTTATGAGTTATAGTCCGAGTGGCGTGTCCACCAATAGGGGTGGTTCGGAGCAGAGGAAAAAGTGTCTCCAAGGAAGGAGGCGCGGGTACCGATCAGCCAGAACCACAACATAGACGCGCTCCACTTGGCCGGGCGCGGAGAAATATACGCCAAGAAATCCCTAAAATAATTTCATGTTTATATCGCTAATAAAGTGTGCGCCGTTGCTAGCCCTCGGCACACGCTTGTAGTGCATAAATTTTCTCCCAGTCAGGGCAGGCGAATGGTGGAGTTAACACGGGGAAAAAACAGACCACATCGTGTACCATATCTCGGAGCGGAAGTTTGGAACCGTCATATTTTACTCGCGGTACGGGTGTAAAGTCGCCGGAAGACGTTGGGTCGTCGTTCCGCCCGGGCCGGGTGTCCTGACACATGGTTATTGCTTCTCTCGTGAGACGAAGAATCACTTTTTCTCCGTCGTCAAGAATTGGTTCGAAAGGCGGTACAAATTACAGCGAAGTGCGCACTGCTCCGCTGGAAGACACACGAAAGTCGTGGTCACGTTGCGATAAAACTGGAATGTCGTTCGTCGTTTGGGTGGGCGGTTTTTGTTGTTGTTCGATGGTGTCATTCTTTTTGCCAGTGTCGATCAGGCACCAGGCAGGGTCGCTTTTATGCAGATGTGCTTTATGTTTTATGACAATAAAATTAAACTGCATTTTTGCGTGTGATATCTCTCCCGTGCAGCATCAGCGCATCCGGGACATGCCTTCTCGGGCAGGCAGGCAGGCAGGCGAAGAATGCATTCTTGTTTCGCTCCCTTCGGGGCTACAATGTTCGGGCTGCTGGTGCATCGGTTACCGATGGGGACAGCAGAGCACCATCATTGCACAACCGCAGGAAGCGATCCCCGCAAGGCGAAGCAGTGGTGTTTAGAGTAAAAGCTGACATAATGTTTTTCTTCCGACGAAGGAAGAACTTTTTTCCCCGTCGCTGGCGTGTGCTGGCGGCGCTCGGTGAAAGGCAGAAGACTTTGCTGTGTGTACACGAAGGAAAATCGATTTCCACACTCCACTCCCACTGGTGGCTTCTTCCGGTTTTTCTGGTTCGTAAAACGATCGGAGGCTTTTGAAGTCGCGGCGCTGCTTCCTGAAGCCGGCCACGGTGAGCGAGAGGATGGAAGCAAACCGGAAGAGCCACGGCCACATTTTTCAGCATCGGAAAAACTTAGTTTTCTTGCCTCGGTGTTGTTTCGTACGAAACCCGGTCTCGAAACCCGAACCGCCGCTGCCGATCGCAGCCGTCCACGAGAGCAACACATTCTTGAGCGTTTTGTTGTGCTGTTGTTGCTGTGCGGCAACAAGAACAAGAACACACCACGGAGCCATCCAATCGGAACGAACGCGCAAAGGAACCGGAAGGAGAGGTGGGAAAGCGAGAAAGAGAGAGAGAGAGAAAAAAAACAACGCGCCCGACATCCCGGGGGTCATAAAAACGGTCGGTTGTGTGCGAAAAAAATACCGCATATGAATAGATATTATTCAATATCGCTTTCTTGTCCTATCTCCGCCACCGTTTGGATGCCAAACTTCCTGCTCGCCCGGTTAGCTGTTGGGCGCCTGGAGCAGCTCTGCTCTGTAGTGCAGTTTTTTTTGCTGGTTCCGCTATTTAAGGAACATTCCACCGCACACAGTCTGAAGTCTGGCCGGCGTGCGATATGAGAAGATTTTGAAGAAAAATTGTATGCACCATAAAAACGAACGCTCGAGTAGTTGCATTATCATGTATGCCCGACTCCTTTTCTTTTGTAACAAGTTTCTCGTGAAGTGATCGTTAAGTTTAAAGAGGTGGCTCCTATCGAGTGAACAGTTCTCGGAAAGACGAACTTTGCCATAATGCACTTAACCAAAAGTTAATCAGCTCATCACCGAAAACTCCTTAACAGATACAAAAATTGTAGAAGGAAACTTTAGGTTAGAGCACTCTTCAAAAGTTTACACAGCAATATAAGCAGTGGACGTTTTTATAGAATTTTGAGATTATTATGGCACTGCGCCAATCATAGTACACAAAGTAATGCTTTTAGTTTCATTGCATAACTTTAGGCGTTGATGACTCTACTTACGATAAAGAACATGCCTACATTTAGGCGTCTCAGTAACAATTTTAATTGATTTTTTTTTATTCATTCGATGGTTTTGAACGTTTTGAAAGTATTAAGGTGCTTGCGTCCCACAACCAAGTAACACCAGAACCAATCTTATGCTGCAATCTTTTTTCGATGCGTGCAACCCTCTTTTACTGTGGCATTTATTGCCGTCTCGTGTGCTTTCGTCACGCGCGTCACTGATTTATGTCGACGTTTCGGTGAAGCATCGTAAAAAATAGGAACTCCAATTTTATCCACTTGTCGTCAACGAAAAGAGCCCGTGCAGTGATGTAAGCGCTGTGTGCGCGTCTAAGTGCTGCAGTGCTTGATCGAATTCCACAAGCCACGGCGCAGCAGAGCAAACAAAACCAAACGTATTAGCGAAACGGAAACTAGCATGTCCTTGAAGGGCATACATCGTACCGGACCGAGCGGCGGTCTTCTCAGACATTAAAGAACGTAGTTTATGTAGCGAACTAAACAGCGTTTGGTTTATCTCCCTAGTTGTGCGCGGGCCGAGAGTCTATTCAGTTCAGTGTCGGCCCTCTTCCACGTATAGTTTCCTTCTCTCCCACGTCCCAAGTATGGAATTAGAAATAAGTATAAGCGATTGTGTTGATTTTTTCATTTCGGCTTAGAATTTCGTTTTCTCGAAAGTAGAATCAGAAAATTTCAATGAAAAATAGCTTTTCCTGTTGCGATAATCCGGTTCGAAGGACCAACATTTTGGATTTATTTTCCGAATTCGAATCTGTGATCTATGATCATTTCATTACTTTACATATTTACTTGCTGCGAATTCCTTCTTTGAGACGACAGCATTTCAAAATCCGGTTCGAAGGACCAAACGCATTACAATCAAACTCATAAGAAAGTTGAGAAATGTGACAGCGACATATTTATCAGCGCCTTCTGAAACGGAACAATTGCGTACCGTAGTATGTTTCGTGCACATTTACTCACTTCCCAAAGCACATATGGCGGTATCATGTCATATCTCGAAGTGAAAGAAAATTGAACCTCCGCGGGTAATGTCACCAACTATTAGCGCCGCCATACACAGGCCCGGGGGACATCGGCGAGGATGCATTGGAGCAAATAATTTCATGTTTATATCGCTAATAAAGTGTGCGCCGTTGCTAGCCCTCGGCACACGCTTGTAGTGCATAAATTTTCTCCCAGTCAGGGCAGGCGAATGGTGGAGTTAACACGGGGAAAAAACAGACCACATCGTGTACCATATCTCGGAGCGGAAGTTTGGAACCGTCATATTTTACTCGCGGTACGGGTGTAAAGTCGCCGGAAGACGTTGGGTCGTCGTTCCGCCCGGGCCGGGTGTCCTGACACATGGTTATTGCTTCTCTCGTGAGACGAAGAATCACTTTTTCTCCGTCGTCAAGAATTGGTTCGAAAGGCGGTACAAATTACAGCGAAGTGCGCACTGCTCCGCTGGAAGACACACGAAAGTCGTGGTCACGTTGCGATAAAACTGGAATGTCGTTCGTCGTTTGGGTGGGCGGTTTTTGTTGTTGTTCGATGGTGTCATTCTTTTTGCCAGTGTCGATCAGGCACCAGGCAGGGTCGCTTTTATGCAGATGTGCTTTATGTTTTATGACAATAAAATTAAACTGCATTTTTGCGTGTGATATCTCTCCCGTGCAGCATCAGCGCATCCGGGACATGCCTTCTCGGGCAGGCAGGCAGGCAGGCGAAGAATGCATTCTTGTTTCGCTCCCTTCGGGGCTACAATGTTCGGGCTGCTGGTGCATCGGTTACCGATGGGGACAGCAGAGCACCATCATTGCACAACCGCAGGAAGCGATCCCCGCAAGGCGAAGCAGTGGTGTTTAGAGTAAAAGCTGACATAATGTTTTTCTTCCGTCGAAGGAAGAACTTTTTTCCCCGTCGCTGGCGTGTGCTGGTGGCGCTCGGTGAAAGGGAGAAGACTTTGCTGTGTGTACACGAAGGAAAATCGATTTCCACACTCCACTCCCACTGGTGGCTTCTTCCGGTTTTTCTGGTTCGTAAAACGATCGGAGGCTTTTGAAGTCGCGGCGCTGCTTCCTGAAGCCGGCCACGGTGAGCGAGAGGATGGAAGCAAACCGGAAGAGCCACGGCCACATTTTTCAGCATCGGAAAAACTTAGTTTTCTTGCCTCGGTGTTGTTTCGTACGAAACCCGGTCTCGAAACCCGAACCGCCGCTGCCGATCGCAGCCGTCCACGAGAGCAACACATTCTTGAGCGTTTTGTTGTGCTGTTGTTGCTGTGCGGCAACAAGAACAAGAACACACCACGGAGCCATCCAATCGGAACGAACGCGCAAAGGAACCGGAAGGAGAGGTGGGAAAGCGAGAAAGAGAGAGAGAGAGAAAAAAAACAACGCGCCCGACATCCCGGGGGTCATAAAAACGGTCGGTTGTGTGCGAAAAAAAAAATACCGCATATGAATAGATATTATTCAATATCGCTTTCTTGTCCTATCTCCGCCACCGTTTGGATGCCAAACTTCCTGCTCGCCCGGTTAGCTGTTGGGCGCCTGGAGCAGCTCTGCTCTGTAGTGCAGTTTTTTTTGCTGGTTCCGCTATTTAAGGAACATTCCACCGCACACAGTCTGAAGTCTGGCCGGCGTGCGATATGAGAAGATTTTGAAGAAAAATTGTATGCACCATAAAAACGAACGCTCGAGTAGTTGCATTATCATGTATGCCCGACTCCTTTTCTTTTGTAACAAGTTCGGGGCTACAATGTTCGGGCTGCTGGTGCATCGGTTACCGATGGGGACAGCAGAGCACCATCATTGCACAACCGCAGGAAGCGATCCCCGCAAGGCGAAGCAGTGGTGTTTAGAGTAAAAGCTGACATAATGTTTTTCTTCCGTCGAAGGAAGAACTTTTTTCCCCGTCGCTGGCGTGTGCTGGTGGCGCTCGGTGAAAGGGAGAAGACTTTGCTGTGTGTACACGAAGGAAAATCGATTTCCACACTCCACTCCCACTGGTGGCTTCTTCCGGTTTTTCTGGCACTCGAGAAATTTTCTGGAATTTTGTCGATGGAATTAGAAATAAGTATAAGCGATTGTGTTGATTTTTTCATTTCGGCTTAGAATTTCGTTTTCTCGAAAGTAGAATCAGAAAATTTCAATGAAAAATAGCTTTTCCTGTTGCGATAATCCGGTTCGAAGGACCAACATTTTGGATTTATTTTCCGAATTCGAATCTGTGATCTATGATCATTTCATTACTTTACATATTTACTTGCTGCGAATTCCTTCTTTGAGACGACAGCATTTCAAAATCCGGTTCGAAGGACCAAACGCATTACAATCAAACTCATAAGAAAGTTGAGAAATGTGACAGCGACATATTTATCAGCGCCTTCTGAAACGGAACAATTGCGTACCGTAGTATGTTTCGTGCACATTTACTCACTTCCCAAAGCACATATGGCGGTATCATGTCATATCTCGAAGTGAAAGAAAATTGAACCTCCGTGCGACCGTAATGTCACCAACTATTAGCGCCGCCATACACAGACCCGGGGGACATCGGCGAGGATGCATTGGAGCAAATAATTTCATGTTTATATCGCTAATAAAGTGTGCGCCGTTGCTAGCCCTCGGCACACGCTTGTAGTGCATAAATTTTCTCCCAGTCAGGGCAGGCGAATGGTGGAGTTAACACGGGGAAAAAACAGACCACATCGTGTACCATATCTCGGAGCGGAAGTTTGGAACCGTCATATTTTACCCGCGGTACGGGTGTAAAGTCGCCGGAAGACGTTGGGTCGTCGTTCCGCCCGGGCCGGGTGTCCTGACACATGGTTATTGCTTCTCTCGTGAGACGAAGAATCACTTTTTCTCCGTCGTCAAGAATTGGTTCGAAAGGCGGTACAAATTACAGCGAAGTGCGCACTGCTCCGCTGGAAGACACACGAAAGTCGTGGTCACGTTGCGATAAAACTGGAATGTCGTTCGTCGTTTGGGTGGGCGGTTTTTGTTGTTGTTCGATGGTGTCATTCTTTTTGCCAGTGTCGATCAGGCACCAGGCAGGGTCGCTTTTATGCAGATGTGCTTTATGTTTTATGACAATAAAATTAAACTGCATTTTTGCGTGTGATATCTCTCCCGTGCAGCATCAGCGCATCCGGGACATGCCTTCTCGGGCAGGCAGGCAGGCAGGCGAAGAATGCATTCTTGTTTCGCTCCCTTCGGGGCTACAATGTTCGGGCTGCTGGTGCATCGGTTACCGATGGGGACAGCAGAGCACCATCATTGCACAACCGCAGGAAATACATTATCAGCTGATCCACTGTTTGTGCAGACTTTCGAAACCGTGTATGCATTATACCACGAACACTCGAGAAATTTTCTGGAATTTTGTCGATGGAATTAGAAATAAGTTTAGGCGATTGTGTTGATTTATTCATTTCGGCTTAGAATTTCATTTCCTCGAAAGAAGAATTAGAAAATTTCAATGAAAAATAGTCAGTCCTGTTGCGAGAATCCGGTTCGAAGGACCAAAATTTTGGATTTATTTTCCGAATTCGAATATGTGTTGCTATGATCATTTCATTACTTTACAGATTTACTTGCTGCGAATTCCCTCTATGAGACGACAGCATTTCAAAATCCGGTTCGAAGGACCAAACGCATTACAATCAAACTCATAAGAAAGTTGAGAAATGTGACTCTTCTCCAGCCGAGGCTACTTGGCAGCCGAATTATAACTCGCAGCCAAACGTGAGCTAATAGTCAGACGATCTGGATATAGGGGCAGGTGATTCATGAAGCTAACCGCATCCAATTATGCCGCGCTTTGGGGTGCGAATTTAGCGTTCGTGAAGAAAGTTTCCGGAGGCATGAGGTTTTTCAGAAATCATACCAAATTCTCCAAGAATCCGCTGTTAATTGAGCGGCTGAGTCATCGAAAGCGAGGTGGAAGGAAGCATTTCCAGGATAAACAAAACATTCCGACAGACAACTCTCGCACAAACAATTCCAAGAAGCTCCTTTTATTTGCTAATAATTTGCAAAGGCTCCAACTAATAAGTTTCCCCTTCGTTTATCGAATCTCTACCCTCCCGACGGCCGATAATGATGACGAGCGACACAAATGTGTTGTGTTGGGTGGGTGTGTGTGCGTGCGTGAGTGTGTTTTGGTACTTTGATACCGGTGAAAGGACAAAGAGAACCCGCCGAGACATGTGTTGACAATGATGATGATTGCTAGTTCCGATGATGATGATAATGACGGCCTCGGCCATCGATGGCGAGCGGGTGAAATTTTCCATTCCAGTCATGTTTTGTCATTTTTTCAGGTTAGATCGTCCCCCTGTTGCTCACGTTTGCGCTTTCGTTTATTTCCTTAAATTTTTGCATGCTTTGTGATCGGCCGTGTGTGTTTTTGTTTGTTGTTGTTGCTTGCCTATCGTCTCGTCTGTATCGATTACAGTTTTGTCAGCCCCGACATTGCCAGAACGCCGGAAAGACCTATAAGGATATATTCTTTATTAGCTCAAGAGAAAGGAACTGAAAAAAGAAAATTTTGGTCCCGACAACCTTCACCATCTGTATTCGTGTGCTGATCAAGACGGTTCGCTGGAATGTGCGTGTTTTTTTGTGTAGAAGAAAAAAAACTGAGCCTTACAAAGCACCCTGTGCACCGGTGGAAGCCTTTTTCGTAGAAACAAAGCTTAAGAGACAAAGAAAAGGGAACGAAATCGATAGATATCGCTAAGCATACATAGTGGCATGCACATTGAGAAAAGAAGTGGACATTTTTTTCCTATACAAGCTGTCTCTGACCAGCAAGAAACATTTATAGCACTGGCAAAACCTCACATTTTTGATTGGTGTAGAGTACGTTGCATAGTTTTAGGCGCAAATTTGTTTCATCAGCCTGAATGTATGCAACTACTTGAAACGATACCGTATTTTTGTACACGTTAAGCCAATTTTTGACAAATTTAGGTAATGTGCCCTACACTAATACTTCATATAACATTTCTATTCGTGCGCAACACCCAACTTGTCCAAACGAAACTCCTTTCGATCCCCAATATCCTCAGTGTGACGCTCACGAATCGAGACAGCTTGTGTCCCCCCCATCCGTGGCCCGAAGTTTCGTCCTGCTCAACAGGAAAAACTACGTGACACGGATGTTTATTGATCATCATCAAGCAAGTTTTCGGGCATGTAAGTCTCTGGAGGACAAATATGGGCCCGGTCTGCCAGTAGGAGACGCAGCAACGGATTCGGGTTTGGAGGACGGATTCGGACAAAGTTCCTAATATTGTGTGGCCTCCTCCTTCAACGCTCCTTGCATTGCAAGTTGACGATCCACCGAAACCTCATCGGTAAACACAAAGGAATATAAAAATTTACCTTTTTTCCTCGCTTCCTTCGGGGCGACAGACGACATCGGTGGAAAAGTTTTTCAATATGAAACGCCATCACCGTCGTGGGTGGGGAAAATTAATGATTTTCGAAGACACGCGCGGTGTCCCGGCGTTAGGAATCGGCTCATGAGCGAAGTGGAGAAAAGAAACTCCCCTTCTCCAGCCGAGGCTACTTGGCAGCCGAATTATAACTCGCAGCCAAACGTGAGCTAATAGTCAGACGATCTGGATATAGGGGCAGGTGATTCATGAAGCTAACCGCATCCAATTATGCCGCGCTTTGGGGTGCGAATTTAGCGTTCGTGAAGAAAGTTTCCGGAGGCATGAGGTTTTTCAGAAATCATACCAAATTCTCCAAGAATCCGCTGTTAATTGAGCGGCTGAGTCATCGAAAGCGAGGTGGAAGGAAGCATTTCCAGGATAAACAAAACATTCCGACAGACAACTCTCGCACAAACAATTCCAAGAAGCTCCTTTTATTTGCTAATAATTTGCAAAGGCTCCAACTAATAAGTTTCCCCTTCCGTCTCTTCTCTTCGTTGCAGGTAACTACTCCATCCGCTCGTGGGAAGCTCTCGAAACTATAGTGATTTCGCCTTCACTTGAAATGAAAACCACCACTCCAAGTCTGCAGGAAATCTCCCCGATCACCCCAACGCGCAGCGCAAAAAAAACAAGCGGACAAAGCGCTGAAAAACGACGACGAGCTTTAATTAAAAACCCAATGGCCATTCGGTGCTTGCCCGTTTGCCAGTTTGTGGAATTAGCTCCTCTCGTAAAACAACAGCAGCAGCAGTAGCAGCAAAACGCACAAAAGGCAACTCACCCCCAACCAGAAGTTCGATTCGCTACGCCTCTGACCGTAAACAAAAGAGAGTGCGCGTGTGGCCCCAGCGCACGGGCTAGGATATATAATCAAACGACAATAAAATATCCCTGATAAAGAAGCGCATCGGCGAAAGGAGAGGCGGGATGGTTGAAACCCTCCGCGTGCTTTGAAGACAGATTCCCATTTTTATCGCTCCAAGGGACAAATATTGAATTCAGCACCTACTTTATTACGTTTTATTACTCTGGCACCGGGAGCCCTGGAGCCCGGTTGTTCCTGCTCCTGTCCCACCATTGTCTCTTCATTTGGTGCGGTGGTTTTGTTGCTTACGACCACCGTACTGGCGGCCCTAAGTCCGTCCTATAAAGACCTTCTTCGCCCGGAAAAGACCCCGGGAGCGGAGTTTGTCATTTGTTCTACTCCACTCGACCACTCCTGTTGAGAGCGTGCCGCGTCGTCTTCGAAGCGCGCTCCAAGCATCGGCCGTTGCCGAGTCGGCTCCTTAATGATACGAGCGCAAATATCCTTTTCCGCCGGCCCGCGGACACTGCACGGTACTGCGCGCGCTCTCACGGTAATAAGTATTTTTTAATGAAAACTTTTGCCGCTTCTGCTGCCGCCTGCTGCTACCACGTTGCGAACTCGGTTGAGGCTGCCGGCTTGGTCACTTTTAGCACCTTCTGCTGCGAAAGGAGAAGTTTTTCCCACGACTCTCGGTTCAATACCGCAGCCCTGAGGGTGTGTCCGGATGGTGCTGGCGCGAGACCAGCCATTCCGTTTGGAATGTTGGAGAAGAGCCAGAGTGGAGCACCGAAAGGAGGAGGAAAAAAACTACTCTTCTTCAGAACTTTCGCTGGGCGAGAGCATCTTTTAGCAGATTAAAATGGCACCAAGATGTTTGAAGTTACGCGGACGAACCTCCCGTACCTTTCGGAAGAGGTCAGGAACCATTCCCGCTAGTCTTGTGTTCCATAAATTGCACAGTATTGCCTACTTCTGGGAAGAGGTAATGAGCGCGAAGATGTTCGATTTATTGGAATTGTGTCCGCTGACAGCACACGCATTCCCGGGCATTCCATCAGCGTGCTCACTTTGACAGCTCACCGCTCTCACACGTGCGTTCCAAGTCGCGTTATTTAAAATTCTTCTGCAGACTCCCGGCACCGATAGGGAGGCGGGCCAGGAACACACTTCATTTGCACCGTCATTTGTCTTGCTTGTCGTTGGCGTCGTTCTCGACTTGCCTTCGTCACCTCCAAGGTTGATTTTTTTCGCTGCCGTCTGTATACCAAACAAGACTCCTATTTACATAGAGCTGCGTGCAGAGTGGTTGCTAAAATGACCAGCAACCTCCAAACAAAAAAGGCAGGAAAAAATCACTCTGGGAAAGGGGATTCTATCGCATCATCCGTGTGTGTGCAGGCACAAAACGGAATGGCAGAAAATAACATCCATCTGGGTGTCCATCCTGGACACACAAAAAACGTACGTACTGTGGATGCCGTGGTCGGGGGCGTGCAAACGAATCTGAAGACAAATAGATAATGTCACGGAGTCTAGCCGGGTTAATGGGCGTGTTGATGGTTGTCATTGCACCCTTTAACGAACCTGTGACGGTGAAATGTTGACAGCCGGTGTGTGTGTGGTCCCGAGTTGGCAGTTCCTTAAGGTGCAGTTTCGTTAGTGTGCGATGCGTTTTTCAACATCTGGTCACAGGATGTTGAACGATGTTGAAATGGAAGTTGTATATCTGGATCACGTTGAAGCAGAAGGTTATGTATGATGGTCATTTGATATTAGATTCACGTATCCTTTCGTAACTAAAACTTTAACTTCACTTCAATACTTCATTTTTACTCTTTCGACGAACTGTATTATCGGATTTCGTTCCGTTCCGTTCCGTTCCTGTAGACGTATCTTGGGCACCTCTCCGCTGTGAGTGCCTGCGTGATGCGAGAGAAGACGTTTTCAAGAAGACGGCCTCGTACGAACGTAATTAGCATAACAAATTGATTAAGTTTCTCCGGCCAACTCCGGGCTAAAGGGGATGTCATTATTTCCCAGTGCCGGTGAGTAATTAGAGAACAAAGCCGGCTCCTCCTGCGGTGTGGTTGGGATATTTTGATCACAATCCAATGCCTCCATATTTATCGTGTCTTAAGGAGCGAGAGGAAGCTGCTGCTTGGAAAGAGAACTATAAATTTCGTTGTGCTTGTGTGTTTGTGGTTGTGCAACAGCAACTACCGAAGAATTGAGACGGTGGTGTGACAGGATGGTGAAAGGTTTATCAGGAAAATTATCTCCTGATCAGCTTTCTTCGTATTGGAGGACACAAACAAGCTTTGATGAGAGGTATGAGCAAACGCTTGTTTAGATATCGGCATGATTGGCCAATGAGTTTCTTGCGGTTTAATTTATGTCTCATAATATCCATGTTTGCAGACTGAATCTTAAGAACTATGAAGAAGACAGAAATCAGTTCTGTTCGGCAAAAGCATTCATTATTAAGCTAGCCTTTATGTAGTATAGTTATCTCACTTTATTCACTACAACTTCAACATTCTAGAGTAATTCGCCGCTATTCCAAAGGAGGGCGCCACTCTGCAGTAAATAGTAAAAATTTGAGAAGACTTTTAGGATCATTTCGAAGCCCCGAAATGGACAAATGTGATGGACATGAGTAGTTAAATGTGAGTTTGCGAGCATTTGACTCATCTTGCTAGGATTCAAGAAACGGTATAAATGAGATCATGAAGATGCTATAAAGTTTGACGTTTGTCAGCCTTAGTAATGTTGTTTTTCCATCCTTACTACTTGAATGTTTCGTAGAGGTTTTTGCTATTTTTTCAAATACGTTTTTGATGAAAACTTGTCTGTTATGGCGCTGATATCAAACACCTTGCCTTAAACTGTCAGCGTATAAGGTTGCTAGCAGTTATTTCATTGTTTTAAACGTCAAAAGCACGTGCATTTGCTAACGGAACTCCTACGAGATGTCATGCTTCGTGCCAAATTTCTACCCAAGATGTGCGAAAAAACACCTACTACTGGTAGCCTTGTTTAAACGCTTTTCAAACCATCCTCAAGACAACGTGTTAAGAACAACGTTTTTATCTCACATTCTCGCAAGACCCCCGGTCCACAAACGGCTTACATCATCAGGTCTTGATGTAAATTTTTCATGCCGGCTATCGAAGCGGGTATCAGCCGCGGCACCGCCGCACGTATATGCTTCCGTGCCTGCCTGCCTGCCGAAACGAGCCCAGTCTCCCTAGTCAACCCGGATGAGCTTCGAAGGATAAGGCAAATTTAACCCACCTCAACGCGCCAGCAGCAGTTCGTGTTTTTTTTTTGCTTGCCTTCCTGGAGGAGTATTTTATAGCCACCGCCTCCGAGCCGAACGAGGACTTATGGCCCGTCTATTAACAATCAATAAATATATATATATATATCCTCCCTTTTTCCCACTTTTCCCCGAACACTTTCTTCTGGTCCGGTTTGACGGAGGGACCTGTGGTGGTTTGCTTAGGGATTTCTTGGCGTATATTTCTCCGCGCCCGGCCAAGTGGAGCGCGTCTATGTTGTGGTTCTGGCTGATCGGTACCCGCGCGTTTCCCCTCCTTCCTTGGAGACACTTTTTCCTCTGCTCCGAACCACCCCTATTGGTGGACACGCCACTCGGACTATAACTCATAAAATTTACTTATTTATTGCCGGTCCCCGATGCGCGCGTGGACCATCGCTCGTCGCTTGCTTTTAGCGTGTCTTTATGACTTGGGACGTGGGAGAGAAGGAAACTATACGTGGAAGAGGGCCGACACTGAACTGAATAGACTCTCGGCCCGCGCACAACTAGGGAGATAAACCAAACGCTGTTTAGTTCGCTACATAAACTACGTTCTTTAATGTCTGAGAAGACCGCCGCTCGGTCCGGTACGATGTATGCCCTTCAAGGACATGCTAGTTTCCGTTTCGCTAATACGTTTGGTTTTGTTTGCTCTGCTGCGCCGTGGCTTGTGGAATTCGATCAAGCACTGCAGCACTTAGACGCGCACACAGCGCTTACATCACTGCACGGGCTCTTTTCGTTGACGACAAGTGGATAAAATTGGAGTTCCTATTTTTTTACGATGCTTCACCGAAACGTCGACATAAATCAGTGACGCGCGTGACGAAAGCACACGAGACGGCAATAAATGCCACAGTAAAAGAGGGTTGCACGCATCGAAAAAAGATTGCAGCATAAGATTGGTTCTGGTGTGACTTGGTTGTGGGATGCAAGCACCTTAATACTTTCAAAACGTTCAAAACCCTCGAATGAATAAAAAAATCAATTAAAATTGTTACTGAGACGCCTAAATGTAGGCATGTTCTTTATTGTAAGCAGAGTCATCAACGCCTAAAGTTATGCAATGAAACTAAAAGCAATACTCTGTGTACTATGATCGGCGCAGTGCCATAATAATCTCAAAATTCTATAAAAACGTCCACTGCTTATATTTTTGTGTAAACTTTTGAAGAGTGCTCTAACCTAAAGTTTCCTTCTACAATTTTTGTATCTGTTAAGGAGTTTTCGGTGATGAGCTGATTAACTTTTGGTTAAGTGCATTATGGCAAAGTTCGTCTTTCCGAGAACTATTCACTGGATAGGAGCCACCTCTTTAAACTTAACGATCACTTCACGAGAAACTTGTTACAAAAGAAAAGGAGTCGGGCATACATGATAATGCAACTACTCGAGCGTTCGTTTTTATGGTGCATACAATTTTTAAATCTTCCCATATCGCACGCCGGCCAGACTTCAGACTGTGTGCGGTGGAATGTTCCTTAAATAGCGGAACTAGCAAAAAAACTGCACTACAGAGCAGAGCTGCTCCAGGCGCCCAGCAGCTAACCGGGAGAGCAGGAAGTTTGGCATCCAAACGGTGGCGGAGATAGGACAAGAAAGCGATATTGAATAATATCTATTCATATGCGGTATTTTTTTCGCACACAACCGACCGTTTTTATGACCCCCGGGATGTCGGGCGCGTTGTTTTTTCTCTCTCTCTCTCTTTCTCGCTTTCCCACCTCTCCTTCCGGTTCCTTTGCGCGTTCGTTCCGATTGGATGGCTCCGTGGTGTGTTCTTGTTCTTGTTGCCGCACAGCAACAACAGCACAACAAAACGCTCAAGAATGTGTTGCTCTCGTGGACGGCTGCGATCGGCAGCGGCGGTTCGGGTTTCGAGACCGGGTTTCGTACGAAACAACACCGAGGCAAGAAAACTAAGTTTTTCCGATGCTGAAAAATGTGGCCGTGGCTCTTCCGGTTTGCTTCCATCCTCTCGCTCACCGTGGCCGGCTTCAGGAAGCAGCGCCGCGACTTCAAAAGCCTCCGATCGTTTTACGAACCAGAAAAACCGGAAGAAGCCACCAGTGGGAGTGGAGTGTGGAAATCGATTTTCCTTCGTGTACACACAGCAAAGTCTTCTGCCTTTCACCGAGCGCCGCCAGCACACGCCAGCGACGGGGAAAAAAGTTCTTCCTTCGTCGGAAGAAAAACATTATGTCAGCTTTTACTCTAAACACCACTGCTTCGCCTTGCGGGGATCGCTTCCTGCGGTTGTGCAATGATGGTGCTCTGCTGTCCCCATCGGTAACCGATGCACCAGCAGCCCGAACATTGTAGCCCCGAAGGGAGCGAAACAAGAATGCATTCTTCGCCTGCCTGCCTGCCTGCCCGAGAAGGCATGTCCCGGATGCGCTGATGCTGCACGGGAGAGATATCACACGCAAAAATGCAGTTTAATTTTATTGTCATAAAACATAAAGCACATCTGCATAAAAGCGACCCTGCCTGGTGCCTGATCGACACTGGCAAAAAGAATGACACCATCGAACAACAACAAAAACCGCCCACCCAAACGACGAACGACATTCCAGTTTTATCGCAACGTGACCACGACTTTCGTGTGTCTTCCAGCGGAGCAGTGCGCACTTCGCTGTAATTTGTACCGCCTTTCGAACCAATTCTTGACGACGGAGAAAAAGTGATTCTTCGTCTCACGAGAGAAGCAATAACCATGTGTCAGGACACCCGGCCCGGGCGGAACGACGACCCAACGTCTTCCGGCGACTTTACACCCGTACCGCGAGTAAAATATGACGGTTCCAAACTTCCGCTCCGAGATATGGTACACGATGTGGTCTGTTTTTTCCCCGTGTTAACTCCACCATTCGCCTGCCCTGACTGGGAGAAAATTTATGCACTACAAGCGTGTGCCGAGGGCTAGCAACGGCGCACACTTTATTAGCGATATAAACATGAAATTATTTGCTCCAATGCATCCTCGCCGATGTCCCCCGGGCCTGTGTATGGCGGCGCTAATAGTTGGTGACATTACGGTCGCACGGAGGTTCAATTTTCTTTCACTTCGAGATATGACATGATACCGCCATATGTGCTTTGGGAAGTGAGTAAATGTGCACGAAACATACTACGGTACGCAATTGTTCCGTTTCAGAAGGCGCTGATAAATATGTCGCTGTCACATTTCTCAACTTTCTTATGAGTTTGATTGTAATGCGTTTGGTCCTTCGAACCGGATTTTGAAATGCTGTCGTCTCAAAGAAGGAATTCGCAGCAAGTAAATATGTAAAGTAATGAAATGATCATAGATCACAGATTCGAATTCGGAAAATAAATCCAAAATGTTGGTCCTTCGAACCGGATTATCGCAACAGGAAAAGCTATTTTTCATTGAAATTTTCTGATTCTACTTTCGAGAAAACGAAATTCTAAGCCGAAATGAAAAAATCAACACAATCGCTTATACTTATTTCTAATTCCATCGACAAAATTCCAGAAAATTTCTCGAGTGTTCGTGGTATATTTCATACACGGTTTCGAAAGTCTGCGCAAACAGTGGATCAGCTGATAATGTATTTCTCGAAATCTAAAAAAGCGTCCGTGCCGTTATGCCTTCGATTCGATCCGATCATTCCATCAAAATTCACTGCCCGAGGTCTTCTCGGAACCATTTGCAACATGGTGCACGATATGAAGGACTCTCAAATTTCCAGCCAGCGTTACAGTAAAGCCGGGTCCCGTAGCCAGACGGCGCGGGAAAAAAAGTGCACAGCTTGGGATTAAAATCCCATTTACCTCCCGGTTTATCTCGCCGTCACAATGGCCACAATGGAACTGTTGGGCGAGTGCGAAACAAAAACGGAGGCTCCGATTGGATTCGAAATTCCGTCCAAAACTTTCACGCTGCTAGCGTAAGTCCACCATAGGGAGAAATCTTCGCGGGAAAGTGGCAGGTATTGAATAGAGAACAGGCTTTCTAGTGTGTCCTTTGTGTGTCCGCTGACCCAGTGCATTCGCGTAAGGTCCCTGCGATAGGGAAGTTAATTTAAATTCATGACAAACACTCACACACACCGTTCGGATCTGCTGTATTCTGTTGTAAGGGAGCAAACAGGAAGTGCGCAACGCTGAAAAAACAGACTGAAACTATCAGACAAGTGAGCACACAGGGACATTCTGGAGTAAGAACGAACCGGATACCATTTGTCAGCGACCGTTGATAGAAACGACACACAAATTAAAACCGCTTACATCCTGTACGTTCCAGCGGGGCGCCAACAGCACCCCTGATAAGCCGTTTGTCAAATTATCAATATGCTGCCCAGAGCTCGGCAGCCAACAGAGCCGCCGCATCCATCCTAAAAATAGGGAGCCGATTGATTTGCATTTTCGATTACGGTGTGTTTTTTTTCACACTCCCGACAGAGAAGCCAATCATTAATCAAAATTAGCTTCCACAGCAAACGCTATGGACGGTGGAACGTACTGGTGTTTGTTTGTGCTGCTTGTGTAAAGCAATATCCGTGGACACGGAGTTCGGCTTTTTTCTCTCCGGTTTTCATTATTTCACCCAACGCCCTGGGACAATCCAGGAAACGCAAAATAATTTGTTTCGTGCCGTGAATTTGACAGGTTTTGGACGTGCGGTGCGTACGTGTGTGTGTGTGGGAGTTCTTTCGTCAGGAATCTAGAATCCAAAGTGATTAGCAACCATCGACGAGAGCCGTAATGAATCGTGGCCGGAACGGTGGCTTGTTTTCATTCCGGTAGTAGCATGGGCAGGTTTTTTGTTCCTCAGCTCTTGCTGTGCAGATTATTCGAGTCAACGCGCGGCGGGGACGTACTGCTGGTTTAATTTGGTTGCCGTGCGTAAATGCAAAGTAATTTCCCATCGGTTCCAGAAGGTGTACCTAGAAGCGGAGGAGTGCCTGCCCGTTACCTTCCTGACTAATTTCATGCCTCCGTAGGCAGACCGTGGTCGCCAAGCCAAAGCCAAAGCAAGCCACCAGGAGCGAAATGAAGAAAAATGGCACGAAAAACAGAAGAATCTAATTACTCCTCCAGCACGGCGGATATTGCTAGGGTGTGGGGGGTTTGCGTTTAGCCCAGCTCAGGAACTCGCACGCAGCTGGGTGGAACTTGGAAGGCGGCCCTGTTTGCGCGCGGTTCCCTCTTGCGCAAGGTGGAAATACATTACTTATGCAAATTAATTGTTATCAAACTGTTACCACCAAGGGCTTTACTTGCCCGGGAAAGTGGAACCGTTTTGCTATACCATCATTTGGAGTGCGCTGTGCCACCGGAGAACAAAGAAATATGCCTCCGAACCTGTGAGTCACCACGCTAACGACACGTCCGCTGCCGGCAGCGACACTCCCAGGGCTCGTTAGCGTGGGGCGTCTTCGCGTGGACGAGCGAGCGATATCCGACGCATCGAGCATCGAGAAAGCGCAGGTGACGAAGTACCCCCGTCGGTCTCATCGATCTTCGATCTATCGGTGGCTGTTTTTTGTTGCCCCTCTTTCGCCAGCAATGGATTAGCACAACCAGAACCATCAGAAGACAAGCTTTTTTTGTTGTTGCTTCCTTATGTCTCGCACCGCGCCAGTGTTCCAAAGCTCGCGCTCCCGCAAACGATTTCCGGTTTGATTTCGCGTTAGTGCGCAACGCTGAAAAAACAGACTGAAACTATCAGACAAGTGAGCACACAGGGACATTCTGGAGTAAGAACGAACCGGAAACCATTTGTCAGCGACCGTTGATAGAAACGACACACAAATTAAAACCGCTTACATCCTGTACGTTCCGGCGGGGCGCCAACAGCACCCCTGATAAGCCGTTTGTCAAATTATCAATATGCTGCCCAGAGCTCGGCAGCCAACAGAGCCGCCGCATCCATCCTAAAAATAGGGAGCCGATTGATTTGCATTTTCGATTACGGTGTGTTTTTTTTCACACTCCCGACAGAGAAGCCAATCATTAATCAAAATTAGCTTCCACAGCAAACGCTATGGACGGTGGAACGTACTGGTGTTTGTTTGTGCTGCTTGTGTAAAGCAATATCCGTGGACACGGAGTTCGGCTTTTTTCTCTCCGGTTTTCATTATTTCACCCAACGCCCTGGGACAATCCAGGAAACGCAAAATAATTTGTTTCGTGCCGTGAATTTGACAGGTTTTGGACGTGCGGTGCGTACGTGTGTGTGTGTGGGAGTTCTTTCGTCAGGAATCTAGAATCCAAAGTGATTAGCAACCATCGACGAGAGCCGTAATGAATCGTGGCCGGAACGGTGGCTTGTTTTCATTCCGGTAGTAGCATGGGCAGGTTTTTTGTTCCTCAGCTCTTGCTGTGCAGATTATTCGAGTCAACGCGCGGCGGGGACGTACTGCTGGTTTAATTTGGTTGCCGTGCGTAAATGCAAAGTAATTTCCCATCGGTTCCAGAAGGTGTACCTAGAAGCGGAGGAGTGCCTGCCGTGTTACGATTTATGCGCACGTGATATTATGCGTGCACATTAAGCGTGTGCGGATAAGGATCAGGGTAGGTTCGTTGTAATTAAGTCTTTTTTGGAAGTGTAAAACAACCCATGCGAAGCCAGAGATACGGTGTGCTTGGGAAGCACCATCAGTTCTTTCGGTAACGGTGCATACATTTAGGCGCTAGTTAGGTTCGCCCGTTTTAAAGAGAGTTGGGTAACTTTTTCAGTTGCGAAAATGAGCTACAAGAGATGTAACCATGTGCACACGGTTGGCAGGAATGTGTGAAAACTTTACACTTATCCATACGGATTACACAGCTTCCGAAATCCTTGCGTTGATTTACTTTCACGCCCCAAAACGGATAAAAAAACCTAAACTTTCCAAGCATGTACGTCGTTTTTTGTTTGTCTTCTTCTGGACGGAGCGTTGAAGCTCGTGATGAGTTCTTCTTGCTGTACCACCGCAGCTCAAATCCATGGTGAATGAAATTCACATTGGGTTTTGTTTTGTACTTCTCGCCACACTTGGATTAACCACAACTTCAGCCCGGTGGGAAAAAAAGTTATGACCCCTTCTCCTTGCACACACGTCGCTTGTGCGGTTATACTCTTGGGAGGATTTTTTCAACGACACGACGTGTGTGTGTGTGTGTTGATAAAGTTGTTGTTCCCTTTAGGGTGGTAAAAGGACGTCACAAACATATCACCCAACTCGCCCGGCTGATGTGATGAGAGTTAATGAATTTCTAGCACCTGATAAACGACGTCGAGCGAATGCGGGTGTGCTCACTTCAGGTGCTCCTCCACGGAAAAGACGGCCCGGTTCTTCACCCATACGTGGGTCGGCCGCTTCTACCTTGTGTGCAGACACGAAACAATTTTAAACCCTCTCTCGGGCTCATTGCGAGACAACTAATGGCTTTCTCCGGCGTGCGCGCTAGGAGGTGCCTGAGCGAAACGCTGAACTTAACCTCAAAAACACACACTCGCTGGCAGGCCCAGGGCAAAAGGGGTTATAAAACTTCCACGCGCGCGGTGCAGCGGTGTGAATAAGCCTCCGGAGAGTTCTCCAACACTCCAACTCCGAGCCGAGCCCAGCCGCATCCCGGGCGTAGGATGCGTTGATGATGTGAATTTGAGGAATTTAATTAAAATTTTATCACTCGTAATTCTTTCACCGACACCGAGGATCCCGAGCGGCTGGTCCCAGCCCGATGGGACACCGGAATGTGCCGGGAGGAGGCGGCTACAAAATAAAACCACCCATCGTGTCCTCCTAATGGAGGTCGGCGTCGCATAGTTTGCAGCGCGCGCGCCCCGGGCTTTGCGTGTTACGATTTATGCGCACGTGATATTATGCGTGCACATTAAGCGTGTGCGGATAAGGATCAGGGTAGGTTCGTTGTAATTAAGTCTTTTTTGGAAGTGTAAAACAACCCATGCGAAGCCAGAGATACGGTGTGCTTGGGAAGCACCATCAGTTCTTTCGGTAACGGTGCATACATTTAGGCGCTAGTTAGGTTCGCCCGTTTTAAAGAGAGTTGGGTAACTTTTTCAGTTGCGAAAATGAGCTACAAGAGATGTAACCATGTGCACACGGTTGGCAGGAATGTGTGAAAACTTTACACTTATCCATACGGATTACACAGCTTCCGAAATCCTTGCGTTGATTTACTTTCACGCCCCAAAACGGATAAAAAAACCTAAACTTTCCAAGCATGTACGTCGTTTTTTGTTTGTCTTCTTCTGGACGGAGCGTTGAAGCTCGTGATGAGTTCTTCTTGCTGTACCACCGCAGCTCAAATCCATGGTGAATGAAATTCACATTTTTGCGGGTTCACGATCCTTTTTTGCGTTTTACGGTCCCATTCTTGTTATTGTCGCCAGTGAAATTGCTTCTTTTCGGAGGTCTTTTGGAGCAGGGGAGCGAGGACGCACAAAAACCATATCCTCCTCTCCACACAGCGAAGCAAACCCGAGCTAATCGAAAAGCAAGCAGGGCAGAAAATGGGGCCTCATTTACCTGGCCATCCGGTGGCCTAACGATGCCATCGAATGGCATAATTAAATGTTTATAGTTTCTAATTACATCTGCATACGACTCGGACCGGGGCTCGGCGCCTTTCGACCCTGAGTCTGGCTGAGGGGAGAGAAGGTCGATAACAGTGCGTTTTACGGTCGGAATAATGAAGCCTGCCTGCCCGTGCCCACTGAATGATGGACATTAGTGAAATGTGTCACCGCGCAAC
>KZ067335.1:118716-132705 GCA_002091845.1 Anopheles cracens | reverse complement strand
ATTTGTGGTTCCGCTGGTTAAAGTGGGAGCGGAAAAATAAATAAATCCCCACCGGAAGCACAACCCGATGGGTCCGAAATCGATGGATTACACACACACACACACACCGTGAGCCGATTGGTATCATCTCGCCGGCGAACGCTGACTCCTCATCGAACCCTATCCAATTATGAACCGGCCGGTCCGGCCTCACGCTCGCTTCCGCACATAGTTTTACGATAAATCTGGTTTGCGTCGTTTTTTAACGCTTCAAGGATAGGAGCAGTAGCTGCATCGGTGGAAGCTTATTTCGGTTCTGCTTCGTCCAATCCATCCCATACAGAAAAAAAGAAGTTCTTTACGCCGAACTCGACTACGATATGTAGTAGAAGGTACGGTGAAAATGAAGCGTGTAACAAAAAAAACACATCGTTTCCACTAAATTTGTCTAATTGATGAAATTTTCGATGGATATAAATCAAAATTTTCCAATTAAAATTTTCATTATGATTTATTGCCCGCACACGGTCCGTGGTACGCCCTCGTGAGGGTGATGCTGCTGCTGCTGCTATACATATATGGAAGTACACAGCCACACAAGCACTCACCGAGGATACGAACGGGAAACTAAAATGAACCCCTTTTTTGGCAGCGATTAAGTGAACTACACGGGTCACCCTTCGGCTTGCGCTAGTAAACTATTGAGTTTTTTTTCCTTTTGCTGTCAGAACCCCGCACAGAAGGGCTTAAATTGCTGATGGCTAGCTTTCGGGAGAGGTATTATTGAAATTCGGCCACTATTTGTGCGCGAAATTTCACACACAGAGTGGAATGCTGCGAATAGGGTTGAGTAAGGTGTGGGATGTGTTTGTAAAACTTTGTTAACTATATTATTGGAGCGCTCGTTTTCGAAAATAGTAATTGACTGAGAACACTTTGTGTCAAGTGCTATAAAACATGTAAATTGTTTTTGCGCCTAAATGTATGCAATGAAATGGTTTTTAAATTAAAAATGGGTCGTGCTTAAACTATTCTGTTTTAGTTTGTGTAGACATTAAATATGCTAATGCGATTTTATAAAAAAGAACTTCAATTCAGAAATAGATTGCAAGCCCCAAACAATGTTTGACAAGAGTACTTCTCTTTGAAAAGCGGCTATAAAACGACCCGCAAGCACTAGAACACACTCCTTTTACACACCGTTTTGTATTCTGGATCCTGTGGTTGTACACGCTCCAGAGTGAAGCTGTAATGGTGAAATAAGACCATTTTTTCGTTCCATCTTGGTGAGAATCTTCCCAACCGGAACCAAGCCCAGAACCAATTTGCTGTGGACAACAACACCCGGCTTTCACGTTGTTGGTGAAGCTGTTGCTACTCTCCCTTCCCAGCTGCAACTTTCCCACTGTTTGCACGAGGTGCAGCAACCAACCAGCCACACACACACACACAAGTTCGGTAATAAAATGACCATAATTTATGTCCGTTGCGTTTAGCCCTGGTTGCGAGTTGCAGTTTTTCTGGGGGTCGAGAGCATGTGTTGCTTAGATTTGTGCTGGGGACAGACATGGGGGCGAGAGATAGGGCAGGAGGAAATTAATAGGATAAGTTCCTAGCTTAAGCTTTGATTTTGTCCAACTCGTGCCTCAACAAGAAGCGTCTTTATCTCTCGCTTCTCGATCCGAGCGACGCATCGTGATGGCGTTTGATGTCGGAAGCTTGGGTTATCTGGGGGCCAGGCACCGAGCCCCAAACCGGCTCCCGGTAGAAGACATCCCGCAGTGAAATAACGTCCTGGGCGTGCCACAACCCACTTCGCTTCTTTTTTTTTTGGGCGAGGTTATACGGGCCAAAAGTTTCCAGCGTTCGGGGCGTTCCCAACCGTCATCAGCGGGTGCTTGCATAATTGCATAGTTTTTGGGAAACCACAGTTTTGCGGCCAAACGGATTACACAACTTGCAATACGGAAATTTAGTAGCTCTTTACCACAACCTCAACCCAGCCGCCCCCAAGCGCGATTACCGAGCGAAAGGGGGCTATGAATGTTTTATTGTGAGTAATTTTTCACTGTTCGCCGTCGCGATCGCCTGCGCCTGTGAGTGACTTTTATTGCATAAATGCAGGCGTTAGAGCGGAAAAACGGAAAAAAGGAACCACACCACGATCGGGGCTAGGTAACCGGGAAAACATTATTCACCGCTGCTTCCAGAAGCGATCAAAACTGTTCGGGATCCCTCTAAGCGCATTATAACTTTCGCACACATGGTCATAAATCTTTTTTCCCATTCCCTCGCCCACCTACAGCACGCGTTGCAGGCATGCAGGCGCAAAATCACTTCCCCACTCACACACACATCGCCGATCGATTGCGGAAAGAAAAAATTGCATACCTTAAGGCGCGTGCACACAAACAATGGGAGGAAGCGGTGGAACAGAAGAAGAATACCACAAACTTCCGCCACCCGGTACCGTTTTCTTTAAAGGTAGAAGGTATTGTTTTTGCGGAAGCATCATTCATTCTATTCTGTGTTTTTCGTTTGCTCTTCTTTCCCTGCTGCCCTTTATAAATGCACGCAAACACGCGCTCATGAGCGAAGCGCAGCACCCAGGAGCAGGCTGGCGCTGCTGCAGGGCTTGCATAGAAAATAAATTTAAAACTTTCCTTCACGCCTGTCGATTTTCTCCACGCCTTGAGGTATTTCCCGTTCCACGATTTGCCACTGAAGAGTGCGGTTGCTTTTTTTTGTTTGTTTCTCCCTTCCCGTCGCTCACGCTAAGGGTTGCACAGCAAAACTTTCACCAGGATTCAACCCTTTCGGTGGAACGGGAACGGGACCGTGCGAAATCGGGCGAGGGAAAAATACAAAATGGCGTGAAGAATGCTTTTGTCTGAGTACCCGATAGTTTAAACCGGAAGTAAAAGTTCCGCCCGCTATACTATTTAACCGAAAGCCCCCTGCCGCTTCTGCACAGCGTCGTTCTCCTCGGTCGTTAGAGTTCAGGCTCGTGTTGAGCTTTTGCTGGAGCTCTTCAAGAACTGCAGCGCTTCGGAGGACTCCTAGGGCCAAGGAAATGGAGAAGAATGGAGGATCCACACACATACACCCTTTGTGGCGAACGATGTCTGATGGTGAGAGCGAGTTTTTGGGATCCGTTGAAAATAAAACCCGAAAAAATCGATCTACGAAAAATGCAAACTTATGCTTACGCTCCGTTTTCTGCTGATGTGGTGTTTGGACACGGAGAACGGTTGCAGCCGGCTCCGTCACAGTAGTCTCAATGCCCGCGAATGCCATAAAAAATCGGATACGATCGAATACGCGCGTGCGAGTGTTATTCAACCACCCAGAAGCGGGAGCCTGATGGTGGGAATCTTAAGGAACAGCAATCTAACACTTCCACAGCCCCATCGGCCTTGCCTCAGCACAAGATTTAGAGCCGTCCGTTCGCCGTTGCTGCTGCTGTTGCGTCGACAGTGGCTCGCCCGAGGGCCAAGTTTTTAATCTAAAAACTGTTGCGATTTCGAAATTCGAAAACTTCTCTATTTTAAGGGATTGCACCGGACCCGGTGGAGGACGGCGATGACGAGTACACGGTTCAGCCGCCCTCCGGGTAGCCGGGTAGAGGTTCGAAAACTTCCCACCAAGATGTGGCCGAAGCGGTGTTGTGATGTGAAGTCTTTATTACAGCCCGCCAGCCAGCCAGCCAGCGTACACCGGGTCGGACCGAACTTTGCGAAAGAACAATTTATGGAAGTAATTGTAAAATTTATATCTATCTTGTTTTTCTTTTCCTTGTGGGGAAGTTTTGTGGCAACGGGTTTTGGGTCTTTTTTACTGTGAGTGTGTTTTTTGGTAAGCAGATTCCGTCTAGGATCGGTTTTAAATCAAGCGAATAGCGAATAGCTATTATATAAAATGAAGCGTCCAATGCGCCTAAATGTATGCTCATCGCATGATGTTAAACTATAGCAAATCTATCTAGCTAGATTAGCTGACAGTGATGTAATAAACTTGTACTTCTCCACAAAAGGCAACCACCACTGTGCGCCTAAATGTATGCATTGCTTCCAAATTATAGCAATCCTCTCTGCTATCGTTTTCCCTTCCGAAATCAATGTGTTTCACCTTCCAATTAAAGCACACGACCGTAAAGAGCAGCTAACAAAGAAAAGCTTCTAATTACCGGTCGTACGATGGAATGCACTGTGGCTGCAGGATATGCACGACGAACAAGGGGGTTCAAAAAGCCATGAACTGTGCATTTTCCATTTCCTCTTCCGCTGCAGCACACATTGCTGCGGTACGGTGAAAGGTCAGCAATCGCGTTTTCGTACACACATACACATTTTCTCTCCACCCTACACACACACACACACACACACATTAAAAGAAATTACTTCTAATTATACGTATCCCGATTTAATTTATGAGCACGAACTACACAGCCCAGCCCGGAAGGGACGTGGGATCTTCCCTCCCGTGTCATGGGTAGTAATTTATTGCGGAATCTTTCTGCACAAACAACACACACAGAGACGCGTGTTTGTTCTTGCCCAGCTGGTTTTACAACCTGCTCGAAAACCGTTCGCTAATTCAGTGGAAAATGCCGGGTGGAAATCACTCCTCGTGCTCTCTCTCTGTTCGCGTTGTTACGTGACACAAAGCGTTTGCTTTTGCGCGCTTCTCAAGCGCTGCACCAACTGACATTTGGGAAAGCGAAGTTTTGGAGATGCCTTCCTGCGATGCGCACCCGGGCCCCCATTTCACATCCGGGCACCGTTTTCCGGGGGCGACGGGAGTGCCGAGATAAATGGGACAACTTGCTATCTTTATGAAGGCGCCGCCGTCGCCACCGGCTGCGCTTGTTGAGCGGCAACAGAAGCATGCACACAACAACAGCGAGCAGTTCCCACACGACAGCCATAAAATCAAGTGCAACTTTCAACACATTTCAACTTTCACTGTGCAGTGCAATTGTGCAGGGCGCCCCATCAAACGGCAGTATTTTGCTAGCTCGTTAGCGTTGCGCCAGCGTTAACGTGGAGGCTTAGCGCGTGTGTGTGTGTGTGTGTGTGTGTGTGTAAAGTGCGATTCCTCAACGCTGCTTCCTACTTAACAGAGTTTTAATGAAGGATTGTCAACGTAGTTATGCTCGAGAGTCGAATATAGTGCACTTTATCGGATTCTTTACACACGTACCGAAAAACAGCACACACACATGGTAAGTGATTAATTGCTACCATGCATGGAGAGAGAGAGAGAGAGAGAGGAAGAGCGAAAGATAAACGCGTCACGTTCGCACACCGACGGAGGATGGAATAAATTTCGAAACAATCCTTTCTTTCAGGCACTTAACTAGAATCCGGACCTGTCATCGCCTTCCCCACCCGATGTGCTGAAAGTGTTGCATGTGAAAGTATTTTGATGGCTTTTAAATGACTTTAGAGATAACCCATAAAATAATCTTCCATCTGGCGTGCGCATCCACACACAGACACACCTTACCTGGTCTGCGCTCCCTCTTATCGAACCGTGTCCATCGTGCGACGAGAAGGCAGCAGCGCCACAAGCACATATTGCCCGAGATGAATGTTCACATAGGCGAGGAGAAATTTTGAAAACATCCTCACGTACGAGGAGCACCGAGGTCCTTCCGAAGCCGTTCCGATGCCGCCAATGCATGGAATGTGCCGTCGTGCCAAGTCAAGTGACCAGCAAAATGTCCCTCTTTCCAATACACGGCCCCCGCGTCTCATCCCACTTCCCGGCTGGCTACAATTTAATTATATATTCATGAATTTTATGCGACAATGAACTTAACGAAACTACGCCACACCGTCCACCGTGTAGTAGGAGGGGGGGTGGAGGACGTGATGTGGAGTGGTCAGCGCGTGCCGAGGGGTTTAGTTTAGTCCATCTCAATAAAGACCGAGACCGAGGGAGAAACCGAACACTCGAGAGGCTATTAGTGGGGTTGTGTTTCGGCCCATAAGCATCAATCCCTTTTGCGGAATGAGCGTCTCCGGGTGGCCGACGTATATGGCAGCTGGTGCCTGGAATAGAGGCGTCGATTTCCACCGTCGCCGTGATGACTCAATCCGACTCCGAACGCCGGCTGGAGGGGAAAACCAAGATGGCCACTTCCGGCCGCGCTCACAAGGGGTTGGGGTTTCGCATACATTAGAATAAATTTTGCCGACCAAATCGGTGTGATTCGGTCATTTGTGCGAGCGATAGAACAACAGCGTTCGGGCGGCGATTAAAACGGCGCTGGATTATGTTTGCCAGGAGGCGGAGTGTCGTATTGATTTGTGCTGTACTCACTGGGCCGCAAGAATGTTCGACATGGCTGAGAGCTGGTGTGTTCTCACAAGATCATGTGTTGTAGGAGACAGCTTGTATTATTTTGAGATAGTTCTGTAATTTATACAGAATGCAAAAAACACTATTTAAAGAAGAACGCAGTAATGGTAAAAGAGAACATTATTCAATGCCATAAAGCATACATTTGCGCCTAAAGGTAGGCTTCAAGATGCTCTCCATTCGAGTCCTCGCATATGCCTACGTTTAAATAGATTTGCGCCGAAATGTATGCAATGTGCACTACACCAATGCGTTACTACCGTAGTTTAATTACGATTTTCCCACGGAGTTGTTTCAAGGAGAAGCAATCGGTAGCATATTTGTAGGGTTGAGTCTGAAAACACTAATTCTTATTATAGTAACTCTCCCATCAATTGACCAACGAAACTGTCACTCACGATACGCTTAATTTAGAGCGAAAAAACGACCAACGCGACTCAAAAAATCGCTAATACCTGTCAACCTCCTGCTGTGACGACGGTCCGATATACCAATTGATCGGTATTTAGCATTCTATTTGCTCCCTTTACTCCACTCGTCGATAGGCGGACGGTTAGAATAAATTAAGCGAAAAGGATCGCAACCAGACCAACCATAATAACTCAGGGCATAATCGCTTACCGAAACCCATCCGGATCCCGGTCGCCCCGTCAATCAATCGGGTTAAAAATGATCTGATATTGAAGCATTACCTGCAAAAAACGCGGCATTAGATTTAGGAAGCAAAAAATTCAATATTCTTTTCAAAACAATTCCAGCCCGATGGGATAAATCACGCAACGGAGACGAAGGATGCAACGGCGCGTCGTCGGCAATAATTAAAGACGTGTCCACCTTCCTCCAAACAAACAAAAAAACGTGAAACGTGTCGCAACAAAATGCGACACCTGACGCCCGCGTTGCGTCCGGGCCGAGATGAGTGACGCCCGGTTTGCTTAGGGGACTAATAAAAATAAACGAGCTATAAATTAGACTAATTAAAAGTGCCTTTCGATAGGAGAACCTGCTCCACCGGTACTCGCTTCACCAGTTTTCCCCACAGATGGCGCTTCGGTAGTAAGTGTTTGATATGTCGCGCGTTTTTATACCCGTGATGGTGCATTTTTTACGGCGTGTAATAGACATTCCCCCTGTCCAAAGGCCTAATTAAACGAACCCGAACGAGTGGAGGAGGATAATTAACTTTTACGCGCTTAGGACATAGTGTGCGGCGCGCGGCCGTGATAGGTGACTTAATTTTGGATTGAAAAAACCGGCGCAATTTCAAACGGGATGTGACACAATGAGATGTGACACAATGAGATGTGACATCAAAAGCGGTTTTCAAGGTGCATCCTGCGCACCCCGGGCAAGATTAATAGAAGCACTTAAAGCGAGTGGAAAATTATTCATTGCTCTGGCTATTGAAACCTCTCCTGTTGACATTTATCTTTCTCTCCGTTCGCCAAAATCAACACTCCGTACGCAGTTCTGGGTCGAGATGTCATTGGGCTGCCCTGCTGGGTGGGAAATGTGGCCCTGAACAGAAAAAAAACCTGAAGCCACCGTCCGGCACGATGCGTCCTCGCCCGCTGCTGGTGGGAAATTTATATTCACGACAATCGTCTCACCAAAAGGATACACTAATTTCATGCCCTGGTGTTGTGCCGCCTTCTGTCTTTCTTGGCAGTCCCGGGCCTGGCCCTGACCCATCCGTTCTTTATGGTTCTGCTTCAGCTGGCCGCAATTTGGACACAAATTGCTGACCCTTTTTTCCGTCTGTGCGCTTCACTTTGCGTGCGTCCACAAGCTCTTGTGGAAAGCGTGCGTCCTTTGTTCCAACTATCATGCCCCGCCGCAGCCATCAGATCCGGACTTGCATTTTTTTTCTTCGCTTTTTGCGGCAGTGTTGTTTTTATCTCTTCATTAAAATATTTTTCTCACAATCAACCCAAATCCGGCCGAATTTGTCAAGCCAGATGAGATGCCTACAAAACCGCACCCTCGGTGCGGTAAAGACTTCCTTTTTATTGGGATGTATGGGTGAGGCGCTGCGGTAGCGGACCTCTCCCAGCCAAGGACTAATTTTGAGCCTCAGATCATCGGCCATGCCGGGGTTGACAAGGAGGAGAGACGGTGCTTCTGTCACAATTTTTGTATCCCGAAGACGTTCACCCAAGAGGAGAAGCGGCTGAGACAAGCAGATGACATGGCAAGAGCAAAAAAAAAAAGAAGCAGACTAATAAAAACGAAAACGGAGAAAAATCCCTGGATTATGTCGTCGGAAGATGAGCGTCCTTTTTCCAAGTCGGGAGAGTTTTTTTTTCTTCTCTGAGCCAACGTGCCTCTACATACCTTCAACCTAGCTCCGTAACGATTATCTGGTACCAAGATTGGGATAGATTTGGGCCAGCGTTTCTCGGAGGTTGCTTTTCTTTGGGGTTTCCCTTTCCGAGCATGAATCTGCGGTTTTCTTCTCCGTTGCCCGCCATTTGGTACGGGATGTCGGGAGGGAGGATTACGCGACTTGCCAGAGTACTTGCAAGTAGCTTTCCCAATCCCGCTCCATGCTCCAGCGGCCTTATGCTGCTTGATTTGGCTTCATTGACCGTTGTTTGTTTTTTTTGTTGCGCTGCTATTTGCTCTTTCCGTTCCAACAAATACTTATCAAGGACAATCAACCTCTGGGCCCGTCGTTGTGCTGTGCGCCTCGACTTGATTCGCTGTTTGCCCGCTGATGAATATAAATGACCCGTGTGCAAAATCAGCAAACAAATCTCGTTGTCGTAATATTGATCGGTTTCGAAAATTGGGTACCTCTCCAGGCGCCACCCCAGAATCGATGCAGATCGTTTTGCTATAAAACTTTTTCGTTACGAAATCGTGAACGTGCCATAAACGTGGCCGCATGTTGGCGGCGGTGGGAAATAGTTTCGCCAACCGCACCAGACACAACACAGTAATCCCACCCGCCCGTACCCAATCAAAGAGTTGGGTGCGACAACTGCGAACCTGCGGCAAATTGCCCGTACGAGTTTACCGCTGATGATCGCGTTTGATGGTGATGAGGTAAATCCTTAAATCTTCTCACGCCTCGCCGAGTTGAGGCCGCCGGAAATGAGCAGGCACACGGCAGCCGAGTCTTGCCTTAGTTGGGGGTTTGCTTTGTTGAAAATTTCAATCATCATCAGCACCGACGAAAGCCTATATGGTTGCAAAGTTTTCCTATCGCGATTTTGAGGCATGTAAATGATAGCAGGAGGTAATGGAAGATATCTTGTACTTTTTTTCAATCATACTAAGATTTGTAGATAAACATGATAGTAAGATGAGATATCAGAGACTGTCACAACGCAATATTTCCAAAGCAGGAAAATATTTCGCCTAAATGTATGCAAATGTGTGTCTGCCTCAATAGACATCATCATTTATTCGTGCAAATTGCATACTGTAAGGACGATGAAGTAACGCCGAAATGTATGCAATATGCTCTACTTCAAGGCTTTTGAAACCCAATTGTTTGTTAGTAAATTTTTCTGTTTAAAATACAGTATTGTTAAAAATACACTACTACACAATAAATGTATGTAGACAAAAGTACAAAAGCAATATTTTTTCCACACAAACGTATTACACATGCCCCGTATAACTTGCAGCAGCATGTGTCTAGCTCAGGTGTCCATCTTTCTCGAGCTCAACTCGTCATCAAAGAAACTGCACAGTGAGGGAAAGAATACGGCCAAAACGTCTTTCTTTATCCTCTCTAGACAGACAAATCCGAACGACGAGCAGAGCCGAGAGAGGGATTGATTGAATTGCATCCAATTATGCGACACTCCCCATGCACACGCAGCCATCGTCAGCCCAACATTATTATGTTGCAAACCTCAGCGAAAGGAGTCGAAGGAACCACCACCCGAAAGGGGCTGTTGTTGTTGTGCCCCGCAGGGCACACACACACACACAAACACAGCCGAGCCTCATCAAATGGTCAGTGATGGTCGGCCCCTTCCGCTTTTGCAACGAGATGAAACGAAACAAAGGGAGCGCATAAACATTGATCTAGCACGGAGCAGCTGCAGCAGACACGACGGTACGGCTTCGGTTCGTGCGTACTTCTTTCGATGGCAGATCGAAACCGGGGCTGGAATGGTCGGAAGCGAGACGTGGTGATGAAAAAATGTGACCACCGGGAATGATGAGGATGGAAATTTCACGCAATCCAATTCCGTTTGCCTTCGTTTATGGCCCTCGTGACTCCTTATCCTGCCGCGTGAGACACGGAAATCGCATCCCGTTTCCGAAGTCATCACGGCGTGTTCTAGGCACATCCTTTACTGCTAACATGTCAGCAACCTATAAGGAGCTGGTGGTGGTGGTGGTAGTGGCTCTTATTCTAATTTTCCACCGGTCAGCTATTACCCGAGGGTTAGGAGGGAACATAAGGGTCGTTCCGTGGCGAGTTCGCAGTTGGAGTGTTGGAGAACTCTCCGGAGGCTTATTCACACCGCTGCACCGCGCGCGTGGAAGTTTTATAACCCCTTTTGCTCCGGGCCAGCCAGCGAGTGTGTGTTTTTGAGGTTAAGTTCAGCGTTTCGCTCAGGCACCTCCTAGCGCGCACGCCGGAGAAAGCCATTAGTTGTCTCGCAATGAGCCCGAGAGAGGGTTTAAAATTGTTTCGTGTCTGCACACAAGGTAGAAGCGGCCGACCCACGTATGGGTGAAGAACCGGGCCGTCTTTTCCGTGGAGGAGCACCTGAAGTGAGCACACCCGCATTCGCTCGACGTCGTTTATCAGGTGCTAGAAATTCATTAACTCTCATCACATCAGCCGGGCGAGTTGGGTGATATGTTTGCGACGTCCTTTTACCACCCTAAAGGGAACAACAACTTTATCAACGCACACACACGTGTCGTGTCGTTGAAAAAATCCTCCCAAGAGTATAACCACACAAGCGACGTGTGTGCAAGGAGAGGGGGTCATAACTTTTTTTCCCACCGGGCTGAAGTTGTGGTTAATCCAAGTGTGGCGAGAAGTACAAAACAAAACCCTATGTGAATTTCATTCACCATGGATTTGAGCTGCGGTGGTACAGCAAGAAGAACTCATCACGAGCTTCAACGCTCCGTCCAGTCGGCAAAATTTATTCTAATGTATGCGAAACCCCAACCCCTTGTGAGCGCGGCCGGAAGTGGCCATCTTGGTTTTCCCCTCCGGCCGGCGATCGGAGTCGGATTGAGTCATCACGGCGACGGTGGAAATCGACGCCTCTATTCCAGGCACCAGCTGCCATACACGTCGGCCACCCGGAGACGCTCATTCCGCAAAAGGGATTGATGCTTATGGGCCGAAACACAACCCCACTAATAGCCTCTCGAGTGTTCGGTTTCTCCCTCGGTCTCGGTCTTTATTGAGATGGACTAAACTAAACCCCTCGGCACGCGCTGACCACTCCACATCACGTCCTCCTCCCTCCCCTACTACACGGTGGACGGTGTGGCGTAGTTTCGTTAAGTTCATTGTCGCATAAAATTCATGAATATATAATTAAATTGTAGCCAGCCGGGAAGTGGGATGGGACACGGGAGCCGTGTATTGGAAAGAGGGACATTTTGCTGGTCACTTGACTTGGCACGACGGCACATTCCATGCATTGGCAGCATCGGAGCGGCTTCGGAAGGACCTCGGTGCTCCTCGTACGTGAGGATGTTTTCAAAATTTCTCCTCGCATATGTGAACATTCATCTCGGGCAATATGTGCTTGTGGCGCTGCTGCCTTCTCGTCGCACGATGGACACGATTCGATAAGAGGGAGCGCAGACCAGGTAAGGTGTGTCTGTGTGTGGATGCGCACGCCAGATGGAAGATTATTTTATGGGTTATCTCTAAAGTCATTTAAAAGCCATCAAAATACTTTCACATGCAACACTTTCCGCACATCGGGTGGGGAAGGCGATGACAGGCCCGGATTCTAGTTAAGTGCCTGAAAGAAAGGATTGTTTCGAAATTTATTCCATCCTCCGTCGGTGTGCGAACGTGACGCGTTTATCTTTCGCTCTTCCTCTCTCTCTCTCCATGCATGGTAGCAATTAATCACTTAGCATATGTGTGTGCTGTTTTTCGGTACGTGTGTAAAGAATCCGATAAAGTGCACTATATTCGACTCTCGAGCATAACTACGTTGACAATCCTTCATTAAAACTCTGTTAAGTAGGAAGCAGCGTTGAGGAATCGCACTTTACACACACACACACACGCTAAGCCTCCACGTTAACGCTGGCGCAACGCTAACGAGCTAGCAAAATACTGCCGTTTGATGGGGCGCCCTGCACAATTGCACTGTACAGCGAAAGTTGAAATGTGTTGAAAGTTGCACTTGATTTTATGGCTGTCGTGTGGGATCTGGTCGCTGTTGTTGTGTGCATGCTTCTGTTGCCGCTCAACCAGCACAGCCGGTGGCGACGGCGGCGCCTTCATAAAGATAGCAAGTTATCCCATTTATCTCGGCACTCCCGTCGCCCCCGGAAAACGGTGCCCGGATGTGAAATGGGGGTGCCGGGGATGCCCGGGTGCGCATCGCAGGAAGGCATCTCCAAAACTTCGCTTTCCCAAATGTCAGTTGGTGCAGCGCTTGAGAAGCGCGCTTAGATTGCTGTTCCTTAAGATTCCCACCATCAGGCTCCCGCTTCTGGGTGGTTGAATAACACTCGCACGCGCGTACTCGATCGTATCCGATTTTTTATGGCATTCGCGGGCATTGAGACTACTGTGACGGAGCCGGCTGCAACCGTTCTCCGTGTCCAAACACCACATCAGCAGAAAACGGAGCGTAAGCATAAGTTTGCATTTTTCGTAGATCGATTTTTTCGGGTTTTATTTTCAACGGATCCCAAAAACTCGCTCTCACCATCAGACATCGTTCGCCACAAAGGGTGTATGTGTGTGGATCCTCCATTCTTCTCCATTTCCTTGGCCCTAGGAGTCCTCCGAAGCGCTGCAGTTCTTGAAGAGCTCCAGCAAAAGCTCAACACGAGCCTGAACTCTAACGACCGAGAAGAACGACGCTGTGCAGAAGCGGCGGGGGCTTTCGGTTAAATAGTATAGCGGGCGGAACTTTTACTTCCGGTTTAAACTATCGGGTACTCAGACAAAAGCATTCTTCACGCCATTTTGTATTTTTCCCTCGCCCGATTTCGCACGGTCCCGTTCCCGTTGCACCGAAAGGGTTGAATCCTGGTGAAAGTTTTGCTGTGCAACCCTTAGCGTGAGCGACGGGAAGGGTGAAACAAACAAAAAAAGCAACCGCACTCTTCAGTGGCAAATCGTGGAACGGGAAATACCTCAAGGCGTGGAGAAAATCGACAGGCGTGAAGGAAAGTTTTAAATTTATTTTCTATGCAAGCCCTGCAGCAGCGCCAGCCTGCTCCTGGGTGCTGCGCTTCGCTCATGAGCGCGTGTTTGCGTGCATTTATAAAGGGCAGCAGGGAAAGAAGAGCAAACGAAAAACACAGAATAGAATGAATGATGCTTCCGCAAAAACAATACCTTCTACCTTTAAAGAAAACGGTACCGGGTGGCGGAAGTTTGTGGTATTCTTCTTCTGTTCCACCGCTTCCCCCCATTGTTTGTGTGCGCGCGCCTTAAGGTATGCAATTTTTTCTTTC